>CAVMCB010000061.1:0-62933 GCA_963678985.1 Spisula subtruncata | reverse complement strand
TTCATAATGTTTATGCCTGTTTTCTCTTTATTGGTAAATACTTGAGCTATGTTCCTTGAAGGCCCTGCAAAATCAATTAACTTAATTCAATATTGAGACAGTTGGGCTTAACATCCCTTCTTAACACATTTTTGGTAATACGATGTTGACATCAACCCTTGGATTGTTACCAGCGCTAATCGGGGCTCACCAGTGCTCTGTGCATCAGCAGTGGGAGAAAGATGACCATGAGAATAGATGATGGTCCTATATTTCTCACCTGAATCTACAGGGAACATAGAAATCATGAAGACAAACATTCTGCAAAATGCAGTCTATTGTGTACACAATATTTTTTTGAAGATTTGACCAAGTGACCTACTTTTTGACCCCAGATTACCATACTGTATTCCTAGAAATGATTCCGCGCGTTTTTAGTTAGTGACAAAAGACCATCACAATAGCTCACCTTGAGCACTTTGTGCTCAGGTGAGCTAAAAATCCCTTGTACAATTTCAAAGTACTGCGAAGCAGAGTTGATTTGACCTTTTACCTATAACTAAGACCTTGACCTTTGAGGTAGGCATCTGGTTGTTGATCACGACACACTGTCTCATGATGGTGAACATTTGTGCCAAGTTATATGAAAATCCCCTAATGCGTGAAGTAGCGGAGTGGATTTGACCTTTTACTGTGACCTTGACCTTTGGTGTAGGGGTCTGGTTGTTGATCCCGACACACCCTCTCACGATGGTGAACATTTGTTTCAAGTTGTATGAAAATCCCCTAATGCATAAATGAGTTGTGAAGCGGAGTGGATTAGACCCTTAACGTTTAACTTTGACCTTTGACGTAGGGGTCTAGTTGTTGATCACGACACACCGTCTCATGATGATCATCATTTGTGCCAAATTATATGGAAATCCCTATATGCATAAAGAAGTCATGAAGCAGAGTGGATTTGACCTTTAACTGTGACCCTGACCTTTGACATAGGAGTGTGGTTGTTTATCGCGACACACCGTCTCATGATAGTGAACATTTGTGCCAAGTTATATGAAAATACCCTAATGCATGAAGAAGTTATGAAGCGGAGTGGATTTGACCTTTAACTTCGACCTTGACCTTTGACGTAGGGGTCTGGTTGTTGAATGCGACACACCGTCTCATGATGGTGAACATTTGTGCCAGATTATATGAAAATCCCCTAATGTATAAAGAAGTTATGAAGCGGAGTGGATTTGACCTCTAACCTTTAGCTGCGACCTTGACCTTTGACGTAGGGGTCTGGTTGTTGATTGCGACACACCGTCTTATGATGGTAAACATTTGTGCCAAGTTATTTGAAAATCCATTCATGCATGAAGAAGTTATGAAGCAGAGTGGATTTGACCTTTAACCTTTAACTCTGACCTTGACATAGGGGTCTGGTTGTTGATCGCGACACACCTTCTCATTATGGGGAACATTTGTGCCAAGTTATATGAAAATCCCCCAATGCATGAAGAAGATATGAAGCGGAGTGGATTTGACCTTTAATTGCGACCTTGACCTTTGACATAGGGGTCTGGTTTTTGATTACGACACACCGTCTCATGATGGTTAACATTTGTGCCAAGTTATTTAAAAATTCCTTCGTGCATGGAGTTATGAAGCGGAGACGAAATCAGTGGATTTGACCTTTAACCTTTCACTGCGACCTTGACCTTTGACGTAGGGGTCTGGTTGTTGGTCGCGACACACTGTCTCATGGTGGTGAACATTTGTGCCAAGTTATTTGAAAATCCCTTCATGCATGAAGGAGTTATGAAGCGGAGACGAAGTCAACCAACCAACCACCCAAAAAGGGGAAATCAATATGTCTCCTCCAGTATGTGGTTGAGACATAATACAGTAAAATTGGCCTTCTCTGTATTGTAAATGTATATATAGTCGAAAATATATTACACTACCATATTCTGTATCACACGGAATACCAGTGTCAATCTTCTCACTTGTGACCATGTTCTTCTTGGCTAGTTCAGTTTGTTCTTTGATTATGCTCGTATCCGTGTTCTCTTTACAATCAATACCTTCAGCCTTCTTCTTTGAAGGACCTGCAAAACCATATTACTTCATTCAGGACAGGGTGTTTGTGTTGAACATCAATTTTAAACACATCTTCGGCAAAATAGCAGTTTCCTCAACCCTGGGTTTCTCACCAGTGCTAATCTCAGCTCATCAGTGCCCTGAGCATTAGCTGTGCGAGACAAATACCCATCAGAAAAAAAAATCGGTTACTTCCCAATAAAACAAAAGGGCCATGATGGCCCTATATCGCTCACCTGAGTAGTACCAGTGCCCATAACAGCTTTAAAAGGTTCATGTTTTTACATAGCAAGTCTCAACAAGAGCCGTTCGTAAAACCGCGCGATAGTATACTAAATACTTAGTGTTTGAGAAACTGACATTTTTAGTAAAATTTAAAGTAAAAAAGGGTAATAACTTTTATAAAATTCTGAATAGAGTTATCTGTCCTTGTCAGTACATGTAGGTCATCATATTCTACAAGTGTGTTGACTTTCAACTTGAAAGCTTTGATAGTGTTCGAGAAATTGACATTTTCAGTAAAATTCAAAGTCAAAAAAGGGGAATAACTTTTATAAAATTCTAAATAAAGTTATCTGTCCTTGCCAGTACATGTAGGTCATCATACTCTACAAGTGTGTTGACTTTCAACTTGAAAGCCTTGATTGTGTTCGAGAAATTGACATTTTCAGTAAAATTCAAAGTCAAGAAGAGGGCCATGATGGCCCTATATCGCTCACCTGTGTGCAAGTTTGACTCAAATTGTGAGATATGGTTTTACTGCTTGGGGTAAATGTGACCTTGACCTTTTGATCCAAAAATCTATAGGAGTCATCTGTTGGTGATTACCAACCAGCCTGTCAATTTTCATGATCATAGGCCAAAGCATTCTTGAGTTATCATATGTAAATGGTTTTACTGTTTGGGGTCACTGTGACCTTTGACCTTTTGACCCCAAAGCCACCCACACAAGAGACAGATACAGAACGTACCATCCATATCCCCAAAAAAGGATACTTCAGGTAGGGGTGCAACGATTCACCGAAGTTCGGTTCGATTCGATGCATTTGCCTCGATTCGATTCTCGATATAGTCGGCCGAAATTTCGATTCGATGCGGCAATGTATCGTCATCCGTCAGGGACTTCGTATAATCTAGTTTGAACTGGCCGTATCCGCCGGTGGCCGTATCCAGGTTTTAGTTCAAAACGAAAGTGCGCCAACATCAATTATTACCTACATAAGTTTGTTCGTCTTTAAATTGGCAGATGTGTAATTTCGATTGTATATTGTCAATTAAGCGCCGAGTATAGAGGTGTCATCACCATGACAATATCATTTTGATTTCGTCGCGAGAATTTGACACTAATTGATATTTACTGTTACATTGAAATCCAATCCGGAATAGAAAGCTTATCATAAAGGTAATTCACATCATTTTGAACACGCCCACTTGCCTTGCAATCGAGTACCGTAATTAATTCCGATAGGTCAATGAAGCGTCAATCAACTCCTATTGAATTAATTAACCGTGTCGTTGTTTTCGCACTACTTACATCCAAACCGGAAATAAGCGGGAATATAGGCATGAGCGTCTTTTGAAGTTTACCGTGGATTGTCGTCAAACGGATAATTATCGATCCTGCTGTTGATGTTTGCCGAGAACACCTGCGCTAAGATTCTTTCTGTTGGATATTTTTGTAAAAGTTTTACAACTCGATATTTCATTTGTTTGTACACTAATTAAAGAAAATTATTATAACACCATCCGGACGTGTCAACACATTCCCCGAACTTGTGAAAATTGCAAAGCAAACAATGACTGACAAATAACCCGGTAATTGAAAATATTCAAACAAGCAAATTTAACGGTCCAAATTATTTGCAATTAAATAGTGATGAATTTGTTTGTTAATAGTCGAGCCTGAACTGTTAAATTCGCGCATACGATAGCCGCCGATTTTGACTTCCCTGACCACGAATATGGCTCCTGTCAACCGAAATAACATTTAAGATTTTGTATACAACGCCCATAAGTCAGTTGAAATTATAATTCTAGTTAAAATGTTCATACCTTCATCTTAGTAATAAATTTAGTCGAAATGGACAAACATGTCTAGCCTGCAGTAATTAAGAATATTAATTGAGTACCCTTGTACTGTGACATGTAACAAAAAATCGAATCGAAAAATCGAAAATCGTCAGGTTAAAAATCGAATCGAATCATGAGGTTCGTTAATCGTTGCAGCCCTAACTTCAAGCACGCCTATATACCGACCCAAACTATGAATGTCATTCTGGCTGGTTTGAAATTTGCATATTACAAAGGGAGGCAATCAACAACCTCTGATAATCTTTGAGAAAATCCAGTTTAAGTGTAAAATTTGCCACTATTTCTATGTACTAAGTTGAAACAAGGGCAAATAACTCCAAAAGTACAGGAAACAAGGTTAAGAGCCTCGTCGGTATGGACTCCCCTTGTGATGGTGAACAACTACGTTGAGTTTCAAGTGGATACCTTTGATAGTCTTTGAGAAAATGACACCCACAAACAAGAGGGCCAAGATGGCCCTAAATCGCTCACCTGTGTCTCAATGTTATCACCTGTGTTTCAGTTTAACTTATTTGACCTTTGACCTTAGGCAAAAAAATAAGGCATCATACGTAATTCCCATATTGCCTTTTACATGTACAGAGAGTTTCATGAAATTATCTCAAGTAGTTTTTGAGTTATCACAGGAACAATTTTTTTCTATTTATAGTAACAGTCATGTGACCTTTGACCTAAGGTGAAAAATAAGACATCATGCGTAATTCTAAAAAGATTTTTAAAGGGTTTTCCTATATAACTCTATGCAAAACCAGTGAATTTTTCCTCTAAGTGTCATGGCAACCACAATTCTGCATGGAATGGATTTCTTTGAACAAATTTGGGTAAGGGCCAGGCAAGGAACATTCCTGTTAAGTTTCGCTGAGATTGGCCCACCGGTTTTGGAGAAGAAAATGTTGACGCACAACACACGACGGACATCACTCGATCACAAAAGCTCACCTTGGCACAAAGTGCTAGGTGAGCTAAAAAGGTGATTAGTTTTTGACCAGACATGATCCATATTCGAACTTGACTTATACATCATCTAGATACAACTTCTGACCAGGTCTGGTGAAAATCGGATAAAAACTATTTGACAAACCCTTTAAAAATCTTTTTCTCAGAAACCATATAGTATAAAGCTTAGATATTTTGCATGTAGCATCATCTAGTGGTTCTTTACAAAGATTGTTCATATCACCCCCCCCCCCCCCCCCCTCAGATCAATAATGGACTCTCCCAGGTGATCAGCTCTTTTGCATAGAGTCCGGACATCGTGTCATATTTAAAATGCACTAAAAGACACTGTGACCTAGTTTTTTACCAAACATGATCCGTATTTAAACCTGACCTAGGTATCATCTAGATGCAACTTCTGACCAAGTTTGGCGACGATCGGATGAATACTATTTGATTACATCTGTGACCAGACATCAAGTGACAATAAGTGTTCCATGGTCGGGCCCACTATCAATTATCAAATTGTAAGATGATGCTAGCTTTTTCATTTTCTCATCATCAATTTTTGGGTAAAAGAAAAATTCAGTTTCTCCTCAAACTGGTAACAATGACAATTCTTACTTGTAAATATTATCATTAAACAACAAACATATTTATACTTCTATGCAAAGTATCATGGCAATACTGAAAAGGCTCAGGTAAATATTTAATGCAAACTTTTTGCAAATGTATCCTGGCCTACAATATACATACTGACAGTATTGCCCTGACCTACATTACAAATGTTGATCTTCATTACAAATGTATGCTGATAAAATTGATTACAGTACCATTCTCTTCATCACACATATTGCTAGTGTCAGCCTTCTCAGTTGTGTCCATGTTCTTCTTAGATGGTTCTTTTCTCTTTGGGGCTTTTTTCTTTGAAGGAACTGCATCTGTTTTCTCTTTACAGTTTAAGAATTGAGCTTTTTTCTTTGAAGGAACTGCAAAAGTTATTTAACTTTATTCAATATTGAGACTGAGCTGAACATCACATTTTAGCAGTTTTTTTCTTTCTAATTCAGCTTTGGCATACGGACTGAATTTCTCCAGATTTTTACCAGTGCTAATCTGTAATGTTGGTAATTCTAGGGCAATAATTCTGAAGTGCTTCACGAGATTTGGCTAGTGATACATTTGGCTAGTTATCGAACTTGGCCTATATATTATAGCCACACATATTTTCATCAAGTTTTTTGAAGATCAGATGAAAATTGACTTAAAGAGAGTGGACAAAATTAAAAAGACTGATATTTAGTAATTCAAGAGCGATAATTCTGGCCACACACACATTTTCATCAAGTTTACTGCTCATGAACATCAATCTAAGTCTGCAGTTTATTGCTATTTGTTTTGTTTTTTCTCAGAGTTTCTGAGGGATCAGTTTTCCCAGAATTTAGTGAAGATGGAATGAAAACTGTTTGACTTATAGAGCGAGCGGACAAGGCTAAAAACTCGACCACAGAGGCAGTCTAGCAATACTAAAGTCTCTCTAATAAATGCAACAATGAAGTTCTTGAGAAGATATCCGGATCTACAATATACTGACAGTAAATTGGCCTGAAATATAAATATACAAATCTATTACAGTACCATTCTCTTTCTCACACGTATTGCTAGTGTCGACCTTCTCAGTTGTGTCCATGTTCTTCTCAGTTGGTTTACAAGTTACAACATGAGCTTTTTTCGTTGGAGGCCCTGCAAAATCATTTAATTTAACTCAGTTCATTCAAGATTGAGAGAGTTTGGACTTATTGTCACTTTTTAACTCATATAAATTTGCTAAAAATACAGTGTTGGCATCAACCCAGGGTTTCTTCCCGGTACTCAGCGCACCAGTGCCCTGGGAGACAAATGCCCATCAGACCAAGGTGTGTTTTCAAAACACAATGCCCCTGTTTGAAGAAAGTCGACATAATATTAACAGCTAAAGAAACCAGTCAGTTTGTTTGTTTGTTTTTTGGGATTTTAACGCCTTTTTTCAACAGTATTTCAGTCATATAACGGCGGGCAGTTAACCTAACCAGTGTTCCTGGAATCTGTACCAGTACAAATCTGTTCTCCGCAAGTAACTGCCAACTTCCCCACATGAATCAGAGAATCAGAGGTGGAAGACTAATGATTTCAGACACATTGTCGTTTATCCAATAGTCACGGAGAACATACGCCCAGCCCGAGGATCGAACTCACGACCTCTCGATCCGTAGACCGACGCTCTACCTACTGAGCTAAGCAGGCGGGCAAAACCAGTCAGTCAATCACCAAAACAAAACTAGTAAAAATACCTTTACTGCTTCCAAGTTCTCCCCATGCCCACACAATGTCTTCCTGGAAGCACTGTCTTGTTGCAGGCTTCTTCTTCAGCAGAGCTGAAATCATGAAATGCTGAAATCATTTTTTGCAATTTCTGTAAAAATAGAGCAAATAAAGGCTAATTTTGACCATCTGATTTCACTGAAAAGACCGAACAAGAATGTTAAGCGAAACTTTGGCAAAATGCTGTTAACAAAAGGGCATGCTTAGCATGTTCAGTGATTTTTCAGAAAGTGGGTATTTGTACCCACCCCAACTAAAAAATGTGGGTACAACAACAAACAAGAGGGCCAAGTGGTCCTTTTTCGCTCACCTGAGTACTAGTACCAGCTGTCATAGTAGTACTTTTCTTTTAAAAGCCCAAATAGCATATTCTGACAATGATTTTCAGTGATTTGACCATGTAACCTAGTTTTTGCAGCCTCTATGGCATACACAAGATAAAATAAGATTTAACCCTGCAACCTCATGTTTTACCCCGGATGACCCATATACAATTCCAACCTTGATTTCATCGAGGCAAACATTCTACCAAGATATTACCATAATCGGCTGAAAACTACAGCCATTCTCGCATACACAAGGTTTTTTTCAAGATTTGACCCCCTGACCTCATTTTAGACACTGGATGATCCATATACAATGCCAAGCTAGATTTCATCAAGGCAAACATTCTGACCAAATATTGCCATAATCGGCTGAAAAAAACATCTTATATGCCATACACAAGGTTTTAATAAGATTTGACCCTGTGACCTCATTTTTGACCCTGGGTGACCCATATTATACAATCCGAAGCTAGATTTCATCAAGACAAACATTCTGATCATTTATCATAGAAATCAGCTCAAAAATACACCCACTATGGCATACACAAGATTTTTCTAAGATTTGACCCCGTGACCTCATTTTTGACCCCTGATGACCCATATACAATCCAGAGCTAGATGTCAATTTTTGACCCGAGAGGAATAATTTGAACAATCTTTGTAGAGGACCACTAGATGATGCTACATGCAAATAATTTAAGCTTTATACCAAATGGTTTCTAAGAAGTGTTTTAATATTTTTCCTATATTACTCTATGCAAATCTGGATAGTATTGATCCCTCGGAATCAACCAAACCAAACATTAAACGATACGAATTGCCGACTCGGTTTTATTGAGTCGGTTCAAGAGAGAAAATAGAAAGTGCAACACCTCTCACGCAGCTGATCTCCCGGGAGAGTCCATTTTTAAACAGAGGGGGGTGATTTGAACAATCTTTGTAGAGGACCACTAGATGATGCTTTATACAGAATATCTAAGCTTTATACCATATGGTTTCTGAGAAGATTTTTTTAATATTTTCCCTATATAACTGTATGAAAATCTGCTGATCACCCGGGAGAGTCCATTTTTGATCCGAGGGGAATGATTTGAACAATCTTTGTAAATAACCACTAGATGATGCTACATGCATAATATCTAAGCTTTATACCATATGGTTTCTGAGAGAGAGATTTTTAAAGGGTTTTCCTATATAACTCTATGCAAAACTGGTGAATTTTTCCTTTAAGTTGCCATGGCAACCACAATTCTGCATGGAATTAATTTCTTTGGACAAACCTGGGTTAGGGCCAGGCAAGGAACATTCCTGTGAAGTTTCATAGATATTGGCCCACCGGTTTTGGAGAAGAAAATGTTGACGCACGACACACGACGGACATCACTCGATCACAAAAGCTCACCTTGGCACAAAGTGTCAGGTGAGCTAAAAAGGGAGTGATTAAAGCTACATTCATAGTGAACACTACTATATGCAATCTTTTAATTTTTCTGTGTTTCTGAAAACTTCTCCCGTATGTCCTGGAGGGAGTAGTCATGTCTCACTTAATTTTGGGCCTCAGCTGATCCCTGCAAATTAAATCTATTGAGCGGGAACTGTTTTTTTTTCTATTATCAGCAAAATAGACGCTGACCCCAGTGACCCCAAAAGCATCCCCAACCTACTCATAGGGTACCTGCACGGTATTATCAAAATTCATTGTAATATCTCAGGCTATCTAAAGTTTCTGAAGGAAAATGTCCCATTTGATGATGTTGCCAGCTCAGACAATGCCATAACCCATCCTAAAAGCAAGGATTTAAAAACTTAAAACTAGCCTCACCATCTGGTGGCTCATTTTGACCAAACACAGCCGGAGGGCTGCCAATTAAATTCCAAGGACATTATTTTGAAATAAACTAGCAGTTTCAGAGGAAGTTTTGAAGTTTCTTTTTGTGTCAATACGACATTGTATTTTTACCACCCCCTCCCCACACTAACACACCGTGAACTTATAATGCAACTGAACAGGTGATTTTTTATTAAACTTGGTACATGACCACTGATGTCAAGTTTCATGACAACTAGCTCAGTGCTTCGGAAAAAATAAACTAGAAATTTGTCTGAACGACACGGATGCCCCCGCTATTTATGTTAGGACGATGACTGGTGGGTGGTTTGATGGTTAGTAAAAAAGCCTATTAAAGGACAGCATGCTTAGTGTATTTCAGACTTTTATTTTAAGAAATATTCAAACGTACTAGTATCAGCAGCCCTTTTTTATGGCAATTTTGGGGCCTATATTCGGTCCCATTCCCCAAGCTGAAAAGTATGTTTTTTTCCCCAAATTTGATAAAAAAATTCCCTACCAAAAGGTCATATTTTCAAAAAGAGCAAACACAACCAGAGCTTAGTCTAGACAACTCTTTAGGTCAATTCCAGTACCTAATGCCTCCTTGTTTACTTATGGGAACTGGCTTTATTATTTGATAGTCGATGCATACAGGTGCAAAATCTGTGAAGTTATTTTCCACAATTCATCCATTTTTGACGCAAAATTCCCCTAACAAAAGGCCCCGCCACCCTTCCCCAAAACATGGAAATAATACCCCATTTTTCACCTTTGACCCCTAAGTGTGACCTTGACCTTAGAGGCAGGGACCTGAATCTTGCGAATGACACATTGTCTCTTGATGGTGAACATTTGTGCAAAGTTATTTCAAAATCGACCCAGGAATGGCAGAGTTATGAGCCGGATATGGAAATAATATCCCATTTTTCACCTTTGACACCTAAGTGTGACCTTGAAGGCAGGGACCTGGGTCTTGCGCATGACACATCGTCTCATAATGGTGAACATATGTGCCAAGTATTTTTAAAATCAACCAAGGAATGACAGAGTTAGGAGATGGACACGATTTTTCATAACACACACACATGGACAGGGGTAACACTATATGCCCACCCCCCCATTATCATGGCGGGGGGGGGCATTTTTATGACCAATGACACACAACAATGAACAAAGAGCCATCACAGACCATGAGAAATTTGTGCACAGGTGAGATAACAAAGGAATGCATGAGCATGCTAAATGCAAAACAAGGGACAGCATCAAAACATAAAATGGAAAATATCAAATACAACACATTGTCAGACAGCCAAGGTTAACTCATTACATTAGTCTCCACCTTAGGTGTATTAATTCGATGGAATTTTGTTGTTGCACCTGTATTCTATTCCAGCTATTTGACAGGACCTTGTTTTTGTAAGGCAGCCTTCATCCACTACCCAAGGAGTTCTATAATGTGAGCTGCCATTTTAGAATACCTATGGCCTAAACTTGAACAATAAATAAATAACAAATGTGCAGCCATTCTGAACGTAATAATTACTTTTTCATTCATTTCGAAGAATTTGTTTTTTCTCAATGACTAACAGGTGATGCTGACAATGTACTGTCACCCCTGGGTATCTGACAATTGTAATATATTATAAAGGGTAAGAAATAAATTCAAGTCAGCCTGGTTTTTTATCACACAAACTGTGTCTATCCAAGGATCAGCAGGAATTATTCTGGAATAGTAGAAAGCTGCTGATACTATGACACTGTATCAGCTGTATTTCTGTTTTATATAATTCTTTAATCAGACTTTATGAAGACCTGGCTGCTTGAAAATTGCACATAACATTCAACTTTCTGAACACAATACCAAGGCATTTCTTTTCCAGTTCTTCATTAGGAAATGATTCGAGATTATCAACAGCAACAATAAATCTATAAAGGTAAATTAAATACATACATCAATTTACTTTTCTAATTAAGTGCTTTGGGTTTTCAATATACAGTAAAAGGACATAAATGAGTTCCCACCTGCGAAAAAATGACCAAAAAATTACTGTTCTTTCTTGTTTGAAGTTTTCTAACTATAAAATCTTGACTATTATCCATTATTAAAAATACATTTTCCGACAGAATAATTGATTATTGACAAAAATGTAACAACTTTGATTTTGCAACAATTCGTGTAAACAGTTGTTAGGCAATTTTAGAAGATGGGTGGAAATTCATGACAAGCCGTTAATATGTGGTTGCCATAGTAACCTACTTTCACATGTGGTAATTTATCATATCAAAACAAAAAGAGCAGACAATAATGAATATAGCACTTTTCACTTGAACACTTTGTGACACCTCTTTTTAAAATGGCAAACCTTTTCATATACTTCAAATGTAATGAAAAAAACATTCCCATTGCTTTCAATGTTAATTCTATCAATTTTACTCATTAAAATAACAAACTTCAACAATTTACTTTTCAAAGAACATAACTTTATTTTTTTTGAAACAAAAACCTCTTTTAAGTAAAATTCATATGTGCTTCACTTAAAGTAGATAAGACGCATGCTAGTCACCATGGCAACCGGATTTATTGATATCATCAATGATTTTCAGTAGTGTTCTTAATTTGCCTAGCAACCGAACATCGCAGGCGATTTTAAACCAGTAACATAACGAGATTCGAAATATATTATTATTATGTAGATAAAATATACTTTAAATAGGTTTCAGTTGATATCTATATAAACAAATAACTTTAAACCATACAAAAACATGAAAATTTACATGAATTTTTGGTGTGTGGGAACTCATTTATGTCCTTTGATTGCGATAAATATTACATCGTTGCCACAGAACTTTCAAAACAAAATTCAAGTACATTTTCCCAATTTTCAAGGACTACAAAGTTGCATTTGTCGTGGTATTACTATTGCAGCATATTGCTTAAACATGACCCTGCGACCTCATTTTTTACCCCGGATGACCCATATACAATTCCAACCTAGATTTCATCAAGGCAACAAAGAACTAACTCCAGATTTATAAAATTTACTTTAAAACTAATATGTTCCGTCCATAGGACTTTATCAGAGTATAACAATAAAATAGTCTGACATCATTGACGACGTCGAAAGAGGTCACCTATTTTGGCATAACATTTATAAATATAGTGTAGGATCACACAAGATACTAATTCACTGCAAAAATTGCAAAGCAAAAATTAAAAATACAGGCAAGGAAAACTAACAAGTATGCAAAAATTAGATGTGCAAAAATGAATTTAATACTAATATCTGAGTCTATGTAAAAAGATGACCCAATATGCGAACCACTAGACAATGGTTCACAACAATTATCTAAGCTATAGGTCTTGCGGTGTTTGAGAAGATTGTTGGAATATTTTCCTTTCCATTACCATGGCAACCGAGTTCTGCATGGAATAGAATTCTTTTAATGAGTTTGGTAGAACTTCATGCCTTTATAAATGGCAAATTTGGGGCCTATATTCGGCCCCATTTCTCCAAGATGAAAATTATGTAGTTTTCCCCAAATTTGGTAAAAAATTCCCCAACCAAAAGATCATATTTTCAAAAAGAGCAAACATAGCCAAAGCTTGGTCTAGAAAACTCTTAAGGCCAATTCCAGTACCTAATGCCTGCTTGTTTACTTATAGGAACAACTGGCTTTATTATTTGATAGTCAAAGATGCATGTAGGTGCAAAATGGGTAATTTTTCCCAAATCTATCTATTTTCAACGCAAAATTCCCCTTACAAAAGGCCCCGCCACCCTTCCCGAAAACCTTAGAAAAAGGACTGGACGGACACGGGGCAATCACATTATTTCAACAAAGTTTAAACTGACACCACCCACACTGGGCCAATTTGTACTCGGTAAGCTTGATTTGAATAAACTTGGTTGAGGCAACACCAAAATATCTAAGCTCTAGGCCTTGATGTCTTGGGATTCTTTTTTTGTTTCAGTTGCCATGGCAAAAGAGTTCGCCATGGTCATACTTTTGCAAAAGGACAAAGCAAGGAACATTTCTATAAAGTTTGGCTGCAATTTTCCCAGTGGTCTATCAGATGTTGTTAGAAGATGTTGACAGAGGACTAACAAACGAAACATGATGAAACTGATATCAAGCTGTCACAATAGCTCACCTGAGCACATTGAGCTTAAATTCAATTGTGAATTTATTTTTAACCAAAAACATTTCTTTAACTGGAAAATGCATAAGCCCTGGGTTTGTTTAACCCATTACCATATATATATAGCATTTTGCAGCAGACGACAGTTAAACAGACCTGGATAAATGTCCATACTACTGATAGAAATGTAATCTTCACGTTTGAAATCTTTGAAAACGATGTGTCAAAGACATAAATGACTCCTGCAAGGAGCCATTTCTTACTTTGCCACAATGTTTTCAAATGATGTCTGCTCTGGCAGCAGATGTAAAAAGGCGCAACTATGCAGTAATGGGTTATGAGAATTTGCCCTTTTGAGTTGGACAGTCCGAGAAATAAGCAACATAGATCTAAACACTTACTCTTCGTTGTCACAACGGCAGAAGACTTTCACATATCCTGGTTTCTCAAACTCTTCCAATACCTTAACAGGCCATTTCACCCCATTTGGTGAACCTTTCAGTTTGGCGAAGTACATGGAGCTAAAATTAAAATGCGTGTTAGTTAAAATATCCTGCTGAATATCTTTAAAAGGAATATAATTATAATATTTTGATCAAAACTCTGTTAACATTTAGATTTAGACTTAATTGTACTTTGAAAAGATCCTATTCGTACAAACAAAACTATGTATAATATGGTATCAATGTTACTTACAGGCCTGCTATTACCAAGATTTGCCCAGTCCTGAAAATCTTGATATGAAAACCTGGTTTTTACAATACATACATTCTGGAAAATTTTCAATTCCAGGACCTGAAATAGGGCCAAGGCCAGATGTTAGCCAATTACAATCCCGTAAGATACTCACTCTTGCCAAAACATGCTTCCACCACCTCTCTTGTTTTGCCTCGGCATCTCTTCTGCTTTTAATCTAGAATAAAAATCAAAGCACTGTGAGTACTGTAGGGAAACGAAGCTGCGTATGTATTTTATGGCTTTCAAAAAACACAGTTAGAATGTTGTTGTCAGTGTTCACCACATGCAAATGAATATTTTATCAAATTCATACAGAATTGTTTGTCCTTAATACCCTCATCAAGGCAGAAACGGCAAACTAGTGAATAAATAGATGATCACTGATATTACATATAAAGGAAACGGAGGGGACTAGAGTTTTCAGCCACCAGCCGATGAAGATTGCTCCCAGTTCTAGTGTCTCAATCAGGAACAGATTTCAGATTCTTTCTTAACCTGTGAAGCGGGATAATTTTGTAAACATGTCTGTTTAATTTCTTAGACGAACAATACTATTTTCTAGTAGGTGAGCATTTTATGCCATTGTGGAACCCCAACCCGCTTATAGGCTATTTTTAGACATTAAACTCCTGAGTACCCAGTATCTACAAGTCGGGCAGACTTTATTTGGCCAGATTCAAAATCTATTTCCAAGATTTCAACTTTGTACGTCAGTTTAAATTATAATTCTAGCTGTAGTCAGTAAAATTAACATATACTTTTGAAATTTCTATTTTTTCTGATTTTCTATTTGCAGAACATGGGGGGAGGGGGGATCCATTGCGGTATGTCTGTTTTGTCATTTTGTCAAAACATGAATCAAATCTGATCATAAATAAAGAAGTTGAGTGACCCCAAAAGCAATCCCAGGCGAGTTCTTGTCATAAGCATGAGCTATATATATCAAGTTTCATTACCATATCTTATTCCAAACTCAAGTTATTGATCGGAAACCATTTTTCTATTTTTAGCCTCAGTGACTTTGACCTTGACCTGAGTGACCCCAAAAGCAATTCCAAGCGCGTTCTTGATATACAAGGTACCATCCTACCAAGTTTCATGTTGACAGGTCAAACCTGACTAAAGTTGTTGAACGGAAACCATGATACCGACCGACCGACAAGCTCACTCCTATATATAACCCCCCTAAACTTTGGCAATGTCCGAAATTTTGACTATCCGAAAATTAAAGACATTTTAATAAAGTTTCAATGCAATCCCATATGTGGTTATCGAGCAGGGATCCCGAAACTGCCGGTTTTTGTTGGCCCCGGACCGAAATTTGACTTTTCAGACCGATTCAAAAATCATAAATTGCAATTCTGTCGGTCCAAAAGTTTTCAAAATTTCCACTTCATCAGTCAATTTACCTTCTTAAAATCGAACAAAATTGTCCTGGATAATCATCCATCCCGGACTGTTTCTCACACCTAATTAGTTGAATAAACATGTGATGACTTAATTCTCGCCTCGAGGCGAATTGCAGTCACATGTGTCGGTTCGATGGACGGCGACTTGTGATCTTTGCAGCTCGACTGGTACATTGAAAGGAAAACAAGAGGGCCAAATGGCCCTATATCGCTCACATGATCACAACTGCAATCTAGATTTATTATTGTTAGCAGTTGCTTGATGAAGAGGGCCAACATCAGAAACAAGAGGGCCATGTGACCCTATTTCGCTCACCTGAGCACTAGTACCAGCTGTCATAGTGACCTAGGTTTTGACCCTAGATAACCAATATACAATCCCAACCTAAATTTCATGAAAACGAAGTTAACACTAAAAGATGCTCTTTAGAAACAAGTAGTGTGCAAGTTTCATTCAAAACTAATCAAAAATGAAACCTCTATTGAAACCTAAGAAAATTTTGTGAAGATTTTTTTAATGCTGACCCACTGGGTGAGTCAATTTTTGACCTGAAGGGGATAATTGAACAACCTTTGTAAAGCACAACCAAATGATGCTACATGAAAATTTATATAAGCTCTATGCATAATGGCACCGCTTTCTGAGAAGGTTTTTACAGATTTTTCCTAAAATAGTCTATGTAAAACTGGCCGAGTCCATTTTTGATCCCAGGGGCATAATTCTAACAATCTTTATAGAAGTGCACTAGATGATGCTACCTGCAAAATATCTAAGCTCTAAGTTATGCCTTGTGCTTTTTGAGAAGAGTATTTTACTCTATAACTGTAAGTAAAACTGATGACCCCCGGGTGAGTCCATTTTTGACCCCAGGGGGACAATTTGGCCAAAGTGGCATTATTTAAACAACTTTTGTAGAGGACCACTAGATGATGCTTCAAGCCAAATATCTCAGTTCTATGCCAAATAGTTTCTGACAAGAAGATTTTTAAAGATTTTTACTATATATAGCTCAATGTAAACCTGGTGACCTGCTGGGCCAGTCCATTTTTAACCAGAGGGGCATAATTTGAACAAGCATTGTAGAAGACCTATAGATGCTACTACACACAAAATAGCTAAGCTCTATGCCTTATGGTTTCTGAGGAGAAGATTTTTAAAGATTTTAGCTATATAGCCCTATGTTAAACTGGTGACCCCCGGGGCAATGCCATTTTTGACCCGATGGACATAATTTGAACAACCTTAGTAGAAGACCACTAGAGGATGCTACATGCAAAATATCTAACCTCTATGCCTTATAGTTACTGACAAGAAGATTTTTAAATATTTTACTATATAATTCTATGTAAAACTGGTGACCCCCGGGGTGGGTCCATTTTTGACGCCAGGAGCAATTTCTGAACAATCTTAGTAGAGGACCACTAGAGGATGCTACATGCAAAATATCTAACCTCTATGCCTTATAGTTACTGACAAGAAGATTTTTAAATATTTTACTATATAACTATGTAAAACTTGTGACCCCCGGGGTGGGTCCATTTTTGACCCTAGGAGCAATTTTTGAACAACCTTAGTAGAGGACCACTAGAGGATGCTACATGCAAAATATCTAACCTCTATGCCTTATAGTAACTGACGAGAAGATTTTTAAAGATTTTACTATATAACTCTATGTAAAACTGGTGACCCCCGGGGTGAGTCCATTTTTGACCCCAGGGATATAATTTGAACAATCTTTGTAGAGGTCCACTAGATGATGTTTCATACCAAACATCAAAGCTCTAGGCCTTGTAGTTTTTGACAAGAAGATTTTTTAAGATTTTCCTTTCGGTTGCCATGGCAACCAGAGTTTTGCATGGAATTGAATTCTTTGAACAAACTTGGTAGAGCTCAATGCCAGGAACATCCCTGTGAAGTTTCATCATCATTGGCCCAGTGGTTTCTGAGGAGATGTTGTTTGAAGAAATTGTTGACGGACGCACGGACGCCGGACATCACGCGATCACAAAAGCTCACCTTGGCACTTTGTGCCAGGTGAGCTAAAAAACAATAACATTGTAACACAGTCGGTGAGAAATGAAGAAGTTGCACGCAAAATGTTAACCAAGTGTTACGCAGACGCCAACGCCAGGGTGAGTAGTATAGCCCCACTATTATTCGAATAGTCGAGCTAAAAACTGGATATAGCCGGTTCAAACTAGCCTATACGAACTCGCTAATAGGTGACGATACATATCCGCATCGAATCAAAATTTAGGCGGACTATTATATATTATCGAGAATCGAATCGAGCCAAATGCATCTTATTGAATCGAACTTCGGTGAATCGTTGCACCACTAAATCCGACATGATTTTGTATGGTCTGCTACCTTTCCTTGGAACCAATTTTTATTGTTTTTGAAATGATTCAATGAATTATAAATGTATTTTGCTTGTAAAATTCCCTGAATTTTCCATGCAGGTTAAAATTATTGAACATTTTCCATGTTTTAAAGTTGGTGGCCACTCTGTCATAAGTTATTGCAGTCCTCAGGAGTACTTGCCTGGATGGCGGTCACTATAAAAAAAATCACTTAATGGTAGATTGAGTAAAATTTGATGGTCTTCATTTCAGTAGCAGGAGTGGATTGGAGATGCAACTCACCTTTAGATTGTTTCAAACCAAACTTCAGCATCTTCTAGCAATAACTTGGTGCACTCAAATGCTCCAAGGTTGAAGAAATAAAACAAAAAACCATTGTCAAAGTATTTAACTGAGTAAAGGCGTTCTGAATTTATAGAGGAAATGTAAATATAAGAACTCCAACTCAAAACAAATATTCCACAAAGTGACATCCTGAACTGAAGCTTTTCAATTGCAGAGCATTAAAATTACAGTCAATATTAAGGCAGATGAAAAAGTCTGTTCCATGATAAAAACAATGAATTCCATCTTCTTGCAAGAAAAAACAAAAATAGCAACATTATAATTAAAACAAGTAGAATCAATGCCATTTGTGTTAAAATTGCAGCTTGGAACACATGTGCTTCCATGATTGCAAACAAACTTCAATCCTGATTGGATGATAAAAAATATGAATAGAGAAACTTCCCTTCTTTGCACCCCCTAGTATTTGAAGCTTCCAAACTTGTGGACTGCAACCCACAGAACTAGTTACATAAAAATTAAATTCACTGTAAATCACCTGGCAACTTGTGGGCTGCAACCCCCAAAGTTTCTTAAAATTTAATTTTAAAACCACCAATAACTTGTGGACTGCAAACCAGAAATTACAAATTTTTATTGTAAATCTATTGGCAACTTGCGGGCTGCAAACAATAAGTTTATTAAAATTCTATTTTAAAACAATCAGTAACTTGCGGGCTGCAAATCAGAAATCACAAAATTTTATTGTAAATCTTTTGGCAACTTGAGGGCTGCAACCAACAAGTTTATTAAAATTCTATTTTAAAACCATCAGCAACTTGCGGGCTGCAACCCAGAAATCACAAAATTTTACTGTAAATCTATTGGCAACTTGCGGGCTGCAACCAGTAAGTTAAGTTTTTTTGTTTTTTTTTCAATGCCAGTTTCAACATTATTTAAGTTATTAGGCGGGTAGTTTCCTAACCATCGTTCCTGTGAAATACCAGTATTAGACACCAGTCCTCTGAAACAAACTACCAATTTATTTTCACTTGATCCCGGCGGGGCGTGAACCCAAGGCCAACAGAGGTGAAAAGTCCATAGTCAGCGATGCTAACCACTAGACCACAGAGGCGGCCGCTAAATTCCATTTTAAAACCACCAGTAACTTGCGGGCTGCAACCCAGAAATCACAAAATTTTATTGTAAATCTATTGGCAACTTGCGGGCTACAACCAACAAGTTGATTAAAATTCCATTTTAAAACAACCAGTAACTCGCGGCTGCAACCAATAGGTTAATTAAATTCTATTTTAAAACCATCAGTAAGTTGCGGGCTGCAACCAAGAAATCACAAAATTTAACAATAAATCTATTGGCAACTTGCGGGCTGCAACCCAGAAAACAAAATTTTACTTAAGTCATATGGCAACTTGCAGATTGCAAACCCACAAGTTCACTTAAAATACTGTCAATCCCTGGCTGCAACTCAAAAATCACAAATTCACATAATCTTACTGTAAATCTCTTGGCAACTAGCAGGCTGCAACCCACAAGTTTACTAACAAAAGGGCCATGATGGCCCTATATCGCTCACCTGATTATCAATGCACAGAAGGTCAAAAGCTCATAATCAAGGCCAATCAAAAGAATTCTGGACATAAATCTTCAAATATTTCAAATGTCATTGCATTAGATTGAAAATGTTGAAATCAGCATTAAAAACTTTAGTGTTTGACCCGATTTGCTGACCAATCAGAGTACGCAAATTTTTGAAAAATTGTCATTCTTATATTATATAGACAGGCAATTTTTCCACTTAATTATTAAGTAAACTTTTAATGAAAACTCTTAATAACTTAGAGTTTGGAATGTTGTGCGCATGCCTGATATGTAAATTGTAGCTCCGCCTTTATGTCTCACGGCTAATTTAAGCATGATAAAAGCCGAAGGAAACTTCTATTCGTGTATGTGGGGCGGGGGAGTACAATCAAACCTTTTGACTTGGATACAGAATTGGGAGTGAATAAATCCAGTAGCTATTGAGTATTTATCAACAATAATCGTGTGTGAGAGAAGGGTCGGTCCCGAGAAATCCCACACAAGAAATGGTATGCTCACCCGCTTTACTCCTAACACGATAAGTATTGATAATTGACCGGTCCAGAGCTGATTACAATTGTGATACATTACTGATTTCAAAGGACTCTGCCACCACTGTCCAGTGTAGAGTAATGCCAGCCAAACTCTAATACTATTGACTGCTCAGATTTATATTTTCATATCGACTTCCAAACAATCTTTGATAGACTGCTCTAAAATAAAGCTCGGACCAGTCCATCATCAATAGCTAGCGGGTTACGATTTAAATATTTACTCCATGTACCGATTTAATTACATATACACGATCACGCGCCAGCGTCTGATTTACGTCATCTGTCGGTGAAGTAGACGATGTAAACTCCTCCCACAGAGGTCAAATCGGGTCAAACACTAAATGAGTTAGTATTTACTAAGTTGAATTTTAACAATTAAGGACCCACGGTCGTTCGCTACCGCTCACTCCCTTTTGGGTTCTTAATTGTTAAAATTCAACTTAATAAACACTAACATATACGTAGCTGTGGTTCATATTTGATTGCTGTAACTTCAAAAACAAGAAGGTAGGTCAGAGACATGCAATACTTAAGAGACAGTGGACCATTATTTATTTCATTGTGAAAGATATGTGGCAGAAAGAACCAAACTAGAGACATCAACAGAAGAAATCATTAACAGACATGCACTAATTTGTCCATCTATCACATTGGCAACACTGGTTGGTGAAATAGAAGGAATTGATGTACACTCCAAAGGCGAATTGATCTCTATTCTGGGCACTTTTTTGTCAGAGACGAAAAGGCTTTGTTAGCCATATAATCAAACAACTTCCCAAATATGACAGTAAATTAGTAAAGTATCACGTGTAACATTACATAGTGTAAAGCACTTAGATGATAACGACTATTCATTATAGTCAGCACATAGTGACCATAGCCACGTACAGGCAAAATCGATTAACAACAACAACGACTTTTCTCGCTTTTAGGCATATTGATTATCTAACCATTTTTATTTCTATGAACATTTAATTGTATGCTTCTATATTCAACAATCCAATGAGTAGAATCCAGTGAATGATTCTAATTCAACCAAAGTTTGGTGACAAATTGTATCCAAAGTTTAATAAATTTCGGACAATGCACTTTTCGGATAAGGGGATAAATAGTTTGGATTTCTCAAATGGGGCTTATGCAAGGTGATAATTTCACAAAGATAATTAGTTTGACCAGTTAATTGATAATTAGATTGACCAGTAAGCTAAACTGAGGTCCATAAATGAAAGGAAAAAATCAAGGGGTATCCTGTAGGGAGGAAAAAGCTAGGTTGCATTTCTTATTTTTAGTCAACTTCAATTTGATGGTGGGATCTCACTTCTCCCTGTATCCTGAAAACTTCTCAACCTCTAGGATGACCCCTGTAAGTTACCGACGTAGTTTCAGAGATTGAAAGATATTATGCTGCTGATTAACAGCTCTAAGTGCTGCGGGCTTTTTACTGAGCTCAAGGGCAGTGTAAAAATGATGTGTCTAAGAACAGGCTCAGGAATATTGTCGATCGGGCTATATAGCTCGTTCCAGCTATCTTTAGAACAAAATAATTCATTGAATTTCTTAATAATTGAGAGCATTATTCGAAAGCTACACTTTGCAGTAGTTTTAAGTAGACTAAAGACTTCTGACACATGGTACTTGTGAAAACTGTTACTGTGCTTAGGGATGCGGATTGCAACACAGAAACACACTATAAATCATTGAAACATGGCAGTATCAAAAGTACCTACAGTAGAATTCATAAAAGAAATCAAGTCACCATTAATTTTGTATCTGTTATTTTTTTGTTGGTACAATTTTACTGTTGCATCAAGTATCCCTGTGCACGGATTTTGGAAAGTTGATTGGATTTGTAACAATCGTACATCTGAAGGGGCAGGGTCAGAGCATACATTAAACATACCAGGAACAATAGCTCACGGACAACTGTTTAATAATTTAGAAATACGACAGATTCTTTAATTCTACAGTTATATATAGCCCGATCGACAAAATTGTCAAGCCTGAAGAAAGGGCAGGACGATGCACTTTTCCGTCCAACCTTTAAAGTACTGGAACACACACGAATGCACAAACCTGATAAAAATTGTAGCTATTATAGTTTTATAGGCCACTTCCAACAGCCTTGCTGTTGGGTTAACCCTTTAGCGACGTGGTTTGAGCGTGTAGGGATCACAATGCATAGTTCTCGGGGACGCCGAATTTTGCGTCCCGGGACGCAACACTTTGGCCTGTGGACACTAGATTTCAAAGGAAACGAGTCCTGGACGCATGATTTGTTGGCTAGGACGCATTTGTTTTGACAGACACTAATTGATTATTCAATCCCCAATCAACAGCTCGCGCTTGAATGAACACGACACGTATTCATGCAGCGCTGATAAAATCAATTGAGAGCGAGCGCTCGAGATCTTTATCGCTTTGCGTCTACCTAGCCAATATTGAGTGTCATTTGTTCAAAGAGTGTATGTCTTACCGACATGTCAATCAAATTAGCCAGTTGGTCATCAGAGAGCGAGAAAAAGCGATGGGCGGAGCCTATATGCTAATGAGAAATTCAGTTACCGGTCTTTGTCAATAAGCGAGGTCCGGGCACGTGCATTTTTTCTCAGTTTCGAAAAGCGAAATGTCAACGTATGAAATTAACAAACATAGCATTATGACACAAAAACAACTCTTTAGATGCAATTCAGGTGGCTGATTAGCAGTTTCTTCTTACCTATTTAACAAAAATATTGAATTTATATATCCACTTTCCAAAAACTGTAATAGAAAAAAATGGCGGCAATATCCTCAGAAAAAACGAAAATTAAACAGTATTTTTTATCATTTTTATATTCCACTTTTTACCATTCTTAGTACAAACCAATAAACATTCTGACCATGACAGATACGAAAATTTATAAAAGTACTGCCTTTTTGCATGAACTACAGCCACAAATAATAAGTGAAGTGTACCAATTTTCGGATAGACAACATTTCGGACGTGACAAAGGATTGTCAACTATTATACAAACGTAAAAGCAAAACGTAAGCTTTGACTGACTTAAACCTTGACTGATTGAGTTAGCAAAAATGGACTCACCCAGGGGTCACCAGTTAACATGGAGTTATATAGAAAAAAAATAAAATCTTGTCAGAAAGCATTAAATTTTATGGCATAGAGCTTAGATATTTTGAATGTAGCATCATATAGTGGTCCTCTACAAAGATTGTTCAAATTATATCACTACGGTCAAAAATGGACTCACCCAGGGGATTACCAGTTTTACAAAGAGTTATATAGGAAAAATCTTTAAAAAGTCTTTTTGTCAGAAAGCAGAAGACATAGAGGTTAGGCCATACCAAATTGATTCTTTGTTTAGCGTTCGCGTGCAGGTAGGTTTTCGACCGTTTTAACGAAAAAAACAACATATTTATAGTCAGAAAATTAGTGAAAAACAAAATAGGAATATCGCTCTTTACCTACGACGGCCATTATATGGCCCAAAATAAACCCTTCAAGTACTGAATCTAAAATCTTTCCAACCAGTATGGACCCAGGTCAGCAGGCGCAAAGCTGTTGGCTGATCAGGCTCCACACTTTTTGCTTATATTTGTTCCAGTACTTTTAAGGCTTTCAAATTCTAGTCATTTAATTGTTCTAGTCAATAAAAATAGAACTTATATTGTGTTTTTATTGTGTATGCTTGTTTATTTGATCAGTTTATATACTGGTTAATAAGTTATAGTCCAATGAATGCAAGCGATATACTTGTTTTTTATCATCATGCCGTTTGTTTTTTCCTCCCTGGTAGGTAGGTTTTGAATAATGACCTGGACGCTAAACATAGAATCAATTTGGTATGGCCTTAGGTATTTTGTATGTATCATCATCTTCACAGTCACTTAATGACACTTATGTGATGTCATTTGTCGCGCGCGCAAAAAATTGGCTCAAAGAAAAATATAGCCAGCGCTTGCCCTGTATGCAAAGTTAGATCATGATAAAATTATTTGACCCTTGAAGTTGAAAAGTTTGGCTGTATACTGAATGAACCTTGTGTCTCAGGATACTGAATAAACATGAATAAATTGTAAAGTTATCATATCTTATGAGTAAGAAATGCACAGTCTGAAGACTCTAATATGACTGCAGTGAGACAACATCACACACATTACACTCTTACCAGGAATCTAGATATAGATTCCTCCTCAAAGTGAACATTTTTCGCAATACACCAACAGACTTGGTACTCGTGACTTGGGACTGCAACTATTTTAGCCATTGGAGTCCTGGGACTGCAAGTTGCAAAATCCAAATGAGAACTATGCAATGTGACATGGTTCCGGACTTTGGTATTTTCTCTTCCATGTTTCATTGGCGACGAGAATAACATACCCGTCAAGTCTCACGGTTTCGCCTTGAGTCTCACCTTTTTGGGCATGTAATAACGGCCTCACGCTGACTAAGCGTAGTAATTTCTCACGCATTTGTATCAACCCCCTCCAAAAATGTAAAATTCTCCTTAAAATGGTAGATAATTGTAAATTTGTTGATGGTTTTTAACCCGATTACCAGAAACGGTGATAATCATATTGTTACCCGGTGTTAATGTCAAACAGTACTGCATAGTCGTCTGCAAAAAACAGCAAAAGGTCAGTGTTAATTTTAGAAACAAAAAATGAGCATTTGTGCTGGGGAAATGGCCCCAGACCCCACCACAGACGATTTAGAATCTAAAATTTTCTCGGGGGGGGGGGGGGAAACCCCCCTAAAACTGTTCTCACTCTAACCTCTTACAGATCCTTGACAGGTATGGAATAATTCAGTGTGCGGGTAAAGGCCACTGAGGGAGCAGTGACAAGCTGGAAATTGTAAGGATGTACAGCTCCAAAAAGTAAAGTGGGGAGGAGTGTAGTGATTGTAGGTCTACACAGCTGTTACAGGCCACTTCCAACAGTCGTGCTGTTGAGTTAACCCTTTATCGACGTGGTTAGTGTCCCCGGAGGGATCACAAGGTCCAGGGTTCGATCCCCAGTTGAGTAGGGACTTTAGTATTTTCTCTTCCACGTTTACATCAAAGTCACAATGCAATGATACATTACAAACTCATTATATAAAAAAATCTTACAAACTCATTATTTAAAAAATCAGAAGTCCGACAATTCCAACAGCTTTGTACGTGTATAAAACTATCCCTGACCATCCCCTATTAACAATCAAATCATCCCGAACTAAGTCAGATAACGCTAATTTCGGACAGTACGGGACCAGATACATATCCACTGCCATTTTTTAAGGCGTTTTTGTTTTGAACAAACCAGTTTCGGTTCTGGTTTCAGTTTGTACAAAACTGAAACTTGTTTCATTAGATCTCCATTGTGAAAACTAATTGGCAGTTCAGTATTGCATGGTTTCAATAATCTGTTTTGAACAATAGTATTATAGGTGTCCTTTAAATATACATAATGAGGGGTTTCAAGAGGACAACCAGTATATCAAACACCGCATAATGCAAAACTTTAAGAGAGCTGCGTTCATCACCTTCCGCCATTTTTTCGAAAGTGCACCTATATTCGGATAACGCGAAACCAACGAAACTGCCCTCTGAGGTAGTTTCGAAAGTTTCAAAAACTAGTTTTGGTTTTCTAACAAATGAAAAGTTTTGTAAACTGGTTTTAAACCGAAACTAGTTCCTTCAAAACAAAAACGCCTTCAGTTTATTCGCATAAGCAATAAAATACAAATGTCGATCGGAAAACCCGAGCAACTCATTTTCTGTTTGTGTCATTAATCATATACCTTACATTGGAATTTGGTAATTCTACTCTAATTTAATGTGCGAGTTGACTCGTAGTCGAATAGTCGTTAACGATTTTCTAAGGAAATCTTACCGATTTTGACGTTCCCTGCTGAACGGCAGTCTCGCCAGCACTGATAAAATGGCGCGTAAGTATTGGCGCGTGATAAGGGGTGCGCATGCGTAGCGACATCTGGTGGCGACACATTAGTAGGCATGCCAAAATTTTCCGATCCAATCTCGGACACGTTTCTGTCCGTATTTGTCCGTATTTGGGCAGAATAGCCTATCTTCCTAGTGGGGTGCAGCTCAGAATAAATCGATTTCAGCTCACACAGACCATTTGTACCAGTTTTAAATAAAGTAGTAACGGGGTGCACCCCATAGTGCAAAATCACCCCACAATGTACCATAGTCACGACCGCACACCCCACATTGTACCTCTCGTAAGAGCGGACGTCCGTCCGTCCGTCCACACTTTCAAACGACATCTCCTCTGAAACCATTTGGCCAATTTTGATGAAATTTTGCCAGGATGTACGTGGCATTGGGGGATTTAGTAATTGTTCAAATTATGGCCCTGGGGTAAAAATTGGCCCCGCCCCGGGGGTCACCGTTTTACATAGACTTATATAGGGAAAACATATAAAAATCTTCTACTCTAAAACTGCATTGCCTAGAGCTTTGATATTTGGTATGTAGCATCATCTAGTGGTCCCCTACCAAGATTGTTCAAATTATGCCCATGGGGTCAAAATTGGCCCCGCCCCGGGGGTCACCATTTTACATAGACTTATATAGGGAAAACATATAAAAATCTTCTTCTCTAAAACTACAATGCCTAGAGCTTTGATATTTGGTATGTACCATCATCTAGTGGTCCCCTACGAAGATTGTTCAAATTATGCCCCTGGTGTCAAAATTGGCCCTGTTCCGGGGGTCACCGTTTTACATTGACTTATATAGGGAAAACATATAAAAATCTTCTTCTTTGAAACTACAATGCCTAGAGCTTTGATATTTTGTATGTAGCATCATCTAGTGGTCCCTTACCAAGATTGTTCAAATTATGCCCCTGGGGTCAAAATTGGCCCCGCCCCTGGGGTCAGTTTTACAGACTTATATAGGGAAAACATATAAAAATCTTCTTCTCTAAAACTACAATGCCTAGAGCTTTGATATTTTGTATGTAGCATCATCTAGTGGTCCCTTACCAAGATTGTTCAAATTATGCCCTTGGGGTCAAAATTGGCCCCGTCCCGGGGGTCACCGTTTTACATAGACTTATATTGGGAAAACATATAAAAATCTTCTTCTCTAAAACTACAATGCCTAGAGCTTTGATATTTGGTATGTAGCATCATCTAGTGGTCCCCTACCAAGATTGTTCAAATTATGCCCCGGGGGTCAAAATTGGCCCCGCCCCGGGGGTCAACAGTTTTAAACAGACTTATATAGGAAGACATATAAAAATCTTCTTCTCTTAAAACACAATGCCTAGAGCTTTGATATTTGGTATGTAGCATCATCTAGTGGTCCCCTACCAAGATTGTTCAAATTATGCCCCTTGGACAAAATTGACCCTGCCCCGGGGGTCACCAGTTTCTATATTTACGCTCTACCTTTGTTAGTCTAAATTGTGCAGGGCTTCATTTATAATCAGGTGAGCGATATAGGGCCATCATGGCCCTCTTGTTCTTTCTTTGCTCTTTCCTTGTCTTGTTCCTTTTGCTTTCGTACATGTTCTTTTCTTTCTACATGTAAGTTATATTCGTGTTCTTTTTTCTTTTTTTCTTTCTCCTCTGAGGTCCTGTATGTCTCACAAAAAAGACACAAATCCTTTTTCGGCATATGGAATCCGAAATTAAATTCTGTCTTAAAGATTTGTTCATACAACCAAAACTTTTGAGTTTTTCTTCCTTTACTTACGCACTCGTCTTCATACAGTCTAAACATCTTTTTCAAAGTTAAATTGGGATCTAAGTACTGTCGCTGTACATCTTTGCGACAAAAATGAGAAGGCACTTTGGGAAATTGCTTAATATGGTCTCGGACGTGATTTCTTTCTTTCTCAGGGATTTGTTTTTTAACATGCTGTCCTCTCTTATCCTTAGTTGAATACAGACCTTTGTCTATACTGTAACGGATTGTTTTTACACTTATATCCAAAGTATTATAAAATTCTTTACTACAAACCCTAAGTAACTCGTCACCAACTGGTAAATAATACATCAGTGTCTTAGTACGTCCAGATCGTTTGTTTCCTGTTGTTTGAATTTTCTCCTGCACATGGTGGGTTAAAAACTGTCTTTGGTTTTCAAACTCATAGTTCCAGTACTCATCAAATATCTGTTGTTGTGTTTGGCTGTTTATTTCTTTACACCCCCACTTACACTTTATTTCTTTGGATGTTTACTAGGTACCCTTTTGCCTGTGCATGATTCATATTCCTGTCCGTGTATTCGCCTTCTCTTGTTTCTTGATCGCATCCAGCTGTCTGTATCTCGTCTTTTCTTCCGTGATAGTGTTTTAGAGGTTTCCTTAGCATATGCATGTACTCTTGATTCACTTGCTACCAATGCTTCGTCGGAAAGATAAATATAGGACTATTTATCAGTATCATCGGCTGAATTCTCTACAGGCTTCAAGTTTTTATATATCACATTATCATTCCTGTCATTGTTTCCTATTTCTACTTCACTCCCTATTGAGTCATATTAGTCTATTTCATCTATATTTGAAATATTCAGTGCGTCAACTCGGTTTTCTACCGAATTTGCAACCAAGTTTCCATCTGTGTCGTATATATTAAAAAATCTTCTTGGTTTTCTTGCATAAAAATACTTAAACTGACAAAATCACTTGAACCATACTCAGTCTGATCATATTCACCAATATCTGCACTATATATTTCACTTTCAATATATTTCAATGCATCTGCATCTGTACTATTAAATTTTCTTGCAAAATATTGCACTTCATCAGACGACCTATCTGCTGCTCCATTAATTTCATTTTCAACACATTTTGTTCCCTAAGTATCTATCCTGTAATCATATTGTCAGCATGTTTCACTCCCTCACTATCTATCCTGTTTATCTCATAGTCAGCATGTTTCACTCCCTCACTATCTATCCTGTTAATCTCATAGTCAGCATGTTTCACTCCCTCACTATCTATCCTGTTAATCTCATAGTCAGAATGTTCCACTCCCTCACTATTATCCTGTTAATCTAATAGTCAACATGTTTCACTCCCTCACTATCTATCCTGTTAATCTCATAGTCAGAATGTTCCACTCCCTCACTATATATCCTGTTAATCTAATAGTCAACATGTTTCACTCCCTCACTATCTATCCTGTTAATCTCATAGTCAACATGTTTCACTCCCTCACTATCTATCCTGTTAATCTCGTAGTCAACATGTTTCACTCCCTCACTATCTATCCTGTTAATCTCATAGTCAGCATGTTTCACTCCGTCACCATCTATCCTGTTAATCTCATATTCAGCATCGTCACTATCTACCCTGTTAATCTCATAGTCAGCATGTTTCACTCCGTCACTATCTATCCTGTTAATCTCATAGTGAGCATGTTTCACTCCGTCACTATCTATCCTGTTAATCTCATAGTGAGCATGTTTCACTCCGTCACTATCTATCCTGTTAATCTCATAGTCAGCATGTTTCACTCCGTCACTATCTATCCTGTTTATCTCATAGTGAGCATGTTTCACTCCGTCACTATGTATCCTGTTAATCTCATGGTCAGCATGTTTCACTCCGTCACTATCTATCCTGTTAATCTCATAGTCAGCATGTTTCACTCCGTCACTATCTATCCTGTTAATCTCATAGTCAGCATGTTTCACATATTTTGGCATACTCGATATCACATGCAAATCTAAATCCCATTTTTCACGCTCTATACATTTCGCACATACAAGAACTTCTCTTTTTTGTAAGTGTGTGTTCATGCTAGCCCTGCTCTGACATAATGCTATTAAATCATTCACATTCCTTTCTGACCAATTGTGTATTTCCGCGCATTTGTCGTCGTGCTGTAGATCGTAGAGCATTTTAACAAATATGTCAGCATTTAGTGATTTAATTAACGATTGCTTTCCTTGTACATCATTGCTGTCACATAATGCTGTAATGGGTCTTTTACCGTTGTCATTCTCATCTGCACGTGCTTGTAACTGTTCGGTATGAGTTTCTTGAATCGGATCGATCTGGTATGCAACATCTAAATATTGCTCTGTTTCCATAGGATCGATATCCAAGTAATCTCCTTCTTGATATAAGACCCGATGTGCTGTTCCAAAAATTGTACTCGTGTCCTCATTATCGATGTGTTCCACATATTCATTGATAGTGTCTCTTAGTTGTACACTATGGTCGTATGTGATTTTAGTACTGACTTGACTCATGCTGTCCCATGATTTATCGTGGCTAGGTAGCTGTATGTCCAAATCTAACAAAACCGTTTCACTCGGCGTGTAAATTTGGCCCGTACTTAAATCATAATTTTTATTGCAGTCCGTAGTTCCAGAAAAAGTAAGTGTGTCAATATCATCAATCGTGTCAGGTCCTAATACCTCTTCAAAATCTCCCGTAATAAATCCAGAAAAAACATTTCAACTTGACTGAATTCATCGTCATGAGTAACAATATCTTCTTCGTTACGCATAGCATCATCTGTTGCAACAGGGATAACACGAATGCCGTTATCTAGCCGTTGGCCAATTATGACTAACCGTCCTTGAAATCTTTGAAAACAAACATCATCAACCGTCTGGACTAAGCAGAGCCTTCGTAGCATCGACTGAAGCTTTTGTTTATCATAAGTCCGTAGCTTCATCCAAATATCACGCTGCTGCAACTGATGTATTGTAAGAGGTTGAGGGTTGTCATCACGAACACCATATTGATGCCATTGTCCATCCGCTGAAGTCACGGTTACATTAAGACAATGCTTTTCACATACTGTGATAATGTCTCTCATCATTTGTCGAAACGACTCATTTTTCAAACTTGGTCCTTTCATTGCGTAGCTACTACGTGAGCATTGTTGGATTTCATGTAAAATATTCGGTGCAAATCAGTCAGCATGAAGACTAATATCTCGGAAGCAACCGATCTAAGGATCTCATATGTTTCACTATGCTACTTCTTTAACTCACCCAACGTTTGTTGAACGTCATCAAGATGGACACTACGTATTTCCTCGCATGTTGCTTCACAGGGGCTAGTATACAGATCTGTGTTGTCGGGACTTGTGACTTCTGTTCCATTAACTGTGGAAGCGGACGGAAATTCACCTAATTTCTAAACGCCTTAATGTCTGTTCTAAATGCCTTACTCTGTGGGGTAAAGTTTTTCGGACGACTTCTGTTGTCACTAGCATACATACTCGTTAGTTCTGTCCAACAGTTCGTCCATAGCGACTTATCATTTTCAACTTCAAACATCGTCATCGACTTTTCTGACCAGCACGTAAATAGTAGTCGTTCTGTGTTACATGCTTTCATTTCACATAGCAATTGCGGTATGTAATACAGCGGGATTGCATAATGTGCAGACTTAATATATGCTGTAGGAGATTTACACTTCGCTTCAAATGCAAACATGACAGGCCCTTGAATTAGTCTAGGAGCTGGTGACTAGAAATTCAAAATCTATTTACTCCATCTGGTAGAAAAAGTCCATTGGTATTTTCGAATAGTACATACATTCAGGCTTCAGAAAAAGGTGGATGCCAGGGGCCGTATTCAATAAACATCTTAAGATATATCTTAAGATTGCTCTTAAGTTCACTAATATTCCTTAGGTAAGGATAAAATATATTTTATCTTAAAGTTGTATTTAATTTGTAACTTAAGATATTTCTTGCGTAAGATATTCCTTAAGGTTAAAATACAATGGGGGAAACGTATTGGGGCGGAAGTGGATACACCGACTATTTCAATGGCCGATTTACGTCGATTCGGTAAGTAAATCTTGACTTTTCGTTGCTTAGTAAGGCGTTTGAAATAAAAACAAGCTGACCAAAGTACCCGGCCAGGTTTCTAGTTTGCGACCCATGGTTGTTTTCCCTCCAAGCACCTATAATTAAGCAGAACACTCGCGCAAAGTACCGTTTTGGTTACAGATACCCTGATTTGTGAATATTTTTATCTGTAATAGTTCCTATTTCTCCCGATTTTCATGGTTTATGGATTGTTTATGGGCCTAGTTTCATTATTTATATAATTATAAGTATGCATGTGAAAAAAAATTGCGATTCCATAATACATTGAGGCAAAACACACGAAAGAACCGCTATGATACCCCTGATTAACGCCGTTTGGGGCAAACACCCCTGACACGTAAGAAATGTGGTATAATAAAAACAACATTCGACTTGATCATTAACTGAATATTACGCGCAAATGATATAAAATGTACATTGTGAATACTAGATAAGTTTATATAATGCCAAAACAGGAATATGTTTTCAAGCTATACACATATATTTACTTTCCATACACATTTAATCTGCCACTGTGTTAAATTTTAAATTATATATTGACAATGTTTATGGTCATTCTAAGAGTGTTTTCTATTTGCAGAACTGCCCGTAGACTGATCACGTGATGTAGTTGATGCTGCCTGCTCAGACCTGACAAAGAACACATACCTACAACAGTGGATTCGATGATAGGACCAAGCATTTCAACGATTAAACGGTTGACAATGACATGGATGATGGAGTTCGATAGAAAGTGTGAAATTCTATACTAACATGAGAAATATCAAATAAAACCCTTAAAAATCCACTTTGTTTTGATAATAGCTTGTACATGCTTGTGTGTGAGAACAGTTCACGGTGTCTACCCGTATTGTCACCCTCTCGACAGGAGAGGTACGAAAACCGACGATTTTGCCGAAGATACAGAAAGTCCTTGAACCAATCAGGCCTCTTAATGCTTTAAATATTGCAACTTTCATGAAATAACATTAAAAATATCCTACTTTCCGATTCATTGTAGCACCGGAACCCTCTCTGCTCTGGCACCGGCACCCTATCTGTGCTATAGTTATTGTGAGCACAGCGAGGATTCCCGTGCCAATCAGCTGAACCACACAGAGAGGATGCCGGTGCCACAACAAAACCGAACGTAGGTATTTTACATAATTTGATACGATACAGCGTTTTGCAGACATGGTGCCAATACGGGTAGGGGACACCGGGGCAAGTCAGAACGGTCATTTTTTTTAACGAGGGCGTCTCACAAATTCTGCAATTGTACAAACTAAATACGTATTATTATCAAGCATGGCATTACTCATATAATATAGAGGCACTTCATAGACTGGACGATTGGTTATCAAAATATGAGCATACATATGGATGGGGCAAATCGGAACATGGTCGGGGTTATGATGGAAAAATACTTTAATCATACTCTGTCCTATCCTGTATCGATCAACTTCCACCGGACAAGAACCTATTCATTGTAGTAATAGGTACTCATCAGAACAAAATACAGCAATCCCTGACGTATTCGGATACTCACCACCAAATATAACTACTCACACAACAACTTAATACATACATATCATATCTCATTTTGGTACTTAGCACATTAAACTAAAGCCACAATATGTCCTACGAATATTTACAACCACTGAATACAGCCGAACAAGGTCGTTGCCACCCTAGAGATCAGTTTTATTAGTCCCTATTTTAGTTGTTCGTTCTTGCCACTGTCACATACACACTCACATGCTAGCTATAAAAATATACAACTAATGTACTCACCACCAACAAATACAGCCATATCAGGTCCAATGCGGTGCTCAAACCCACATAGAACAGTCACCCCGAGGCTGGGTACTCGCAAACATCAACTACAACCATACCAGACTCGAATGGGTCTCACAACAACCATATAATACCCATTTTTTTAAATCAACTCATGCTATAGCTACACCAGGTCGTCATTGCCACCCAGAACAACCATACCCGGGTTTATGTGGTGATTATTCGACACACTTAACCCATTCTAGGTAAGAAAGGGTTCTCAATCTCGAACAACCACCGACTATTGCCAACCTATTCCCTTAGGTACAACCATACCTGACTATATGGACTAGCTACAAACCATGTATGCATTGTTATGTTCCTGTCTGTAGAAAGAGGAAGTACCGTACGCATGGTTGGTAGCTAGTCCATATACGTGTAGTCGGGTATTGCTATTCTTGTGTGGGTAAATATGCATAAGGTATGGTTGTACTGATTTTTAAAAAATGGGTAGTATATGGTTGTTGTGAGACCCCTTCGAGTCTGATATGGTTGAAGTTGATGTTTGCGAGTACCCAGTCTCGGAAGTGAATGTCCTATGTTGGTTTGAGCACCGCATTGTACCTGATATGGCTGTAATAGATGGTGGTGAGTACCAATTAGTGGTATATTTTTATAGCATGTGTATGTGGTAGTGGCAAGTACGAACAACTAAAATAGGGACTAATAAAACCGATCTCTAGGGTGGCAACCTACCGTAAACGACCTTGTTTGGCTGTATCCAGTGGTTGTAAATATTCGTAGGACATAGTGTGACTTGAGTTTGATGTGTTAAGTACTAAAATGGGATATGCTATGTAAGTATTAAGTGGTTGTGTGAGTATTTGTTTCAAACAATAGGGTGTATTTACTTGAGTTCCGTGGTGGTGAGTATCCGAATTCGTCAGGGATTGCTGTATTTTGTTCTGATGAGTACGTATTACTACAATGAATAGGTACTTGTCCGGTGGGAGTAGATACACGATAGGACAGAGCATGATTTATTTTTCCATCTTAACCCCGACCGTGTTCCGATTTGCCCCGTCAATTTGGATGCTCATATTTTGATAACCAATCGTCCAGTCTATGAAGTGCCTCTATATTATGTGAGAAGAGCCCATGCTTGATAAATAAATACGCATTTAATTTACACAATTGCAGAATTTGTGAGAAGCCCTCGTTAAAAAACAAATGTCCGTTCTCACTTGCCCCGGTGTCCCCTACCCGTATTGGCACACTGTCTGCAAAACCCTGTATCGTATCAAATTACGTAAAATACCTACGCTCGGTTTTGTTGTGGCACCGGCATCCTCTCTGTGTGGTTCAGCTGATTGGCGCGGGAATCCTCGCTGTGCTCACAGTAACTATAGCACAGAGTGGGTGCCGGTGCCAGAACAGAGAGGGTTCCAGTGCCACAACGAAACGGAAAGTATGCTCTTTTTAATGTTATTTCATGAAAGTTGCAATATTTAAAGCATTTAAAGGCCTGATTGCTTCAAGGACTTTCTGTATCTTTGGCAAAATCGTCGGTTTTCGTACCTCTCCTGTCGAGAGGGTGACAATACGGGTAGACACCGTGAACTGTTCTCACACACAAGCATGTGCATGCTATTATCAAAACAAAGTGGATTTTTAAGGGTTTTATTTGATATTTCTCATGTTAGTATAGAATTTCACACTTTCTATCGAACTCCATCATCCATGTCATTGTCAACTGTGTCGTTGAAATGCTTGGTCCTTTCATTGAATCCACTGTTGTAGGTATGCGTTCTTTGTCAGGTCTTAGCAGGCAGCATCAACTACATCACGTGATCAGTCTACGGGCTGTTCTGCAAATAGAAAACACTCTTAGAATGACCATAAACATTGTCAATATATAATTTAAAATTTAACACAGTGGCATATTAAATGTGTATGGCAAGTAGATATATGTGTATAGCTTGAAAACATATTCCTGTTTTGGCATTATATAAACTTGTTTAGTATTCACAATGTACATTTTTTATCATTTGCGCGTAAAGTCGAATGTTGTTTTTATTATACCACATTTCTTACGTGTCAGGGGTGTTTGCCCCAAACGTCGTTAATCAGGGGTATCATAGCGGATCTTTCGTGTGTTTTGCCTCAATATATTATGTAATCGCAATTTTGTTTGCACATGCATACTTATAATCATATAAATAATGAAACTAGGCCCATAAACAATCCATAAACCATGAAAATCGGGAGAAATAGGCAATATTACTGATAAAAATATTCACAAATCAGGGTATCTGTAACCAAAACGGCACTTTGCGCGAGTGTTCTGCTTAATTACAGGTGCTTGGAGGGAAAACAACCATGGGTCGCAAACTAAAAACCTGGCCGGGTACTTTGGTCAGCTTGTTTTTATTTCAAACGCCTTACTAAGCAACGAAAAGTCAAGATTTACTTACCGAATCGACGTAAATCGGCCATTGAAATAGTCGGTGTATTCACTTCCGCCCCAATACGTTTCCCCCATTGAAATAAATCTCAAACGAATAAGATTTATCTTATGTGCCGTTGCTAACGATTTTGGGTTTTACCAGCGCCGAAAATAGTAACGGAAGTGTCGAACAGTAAGCGCGCATTTTTGAAGCAGACGTACAATAACAAACAAGATGGCGGACGACAAGAAGCCAAGGGACCCCAATTACACGTTAAGGGAATGCCTGCTTCTGTGCGATTTGATGGGGAAGCCATCGCATCACGATATCAGCGTGTCCACTTATGGGTTGTTGAAACACAAATTCACTACTTGTAAGCTATTTTATTCGCCCTGCGGCTGCCTTTGAATTGTTGAATGAGACGACTATTTTTTAACAGATTTGATGCTATTTTTCAATTGAATTGATATTTTTAAGGCATGTGTTGCTTTTTCTTGTGTTTCTGAGAGGTCAATCAGCGGAAGCGCACCACGACGAGTCCTATAATTGTACCCCCCCCCCTCCCTGCAGTCATGCACAACATTGAGATGATTGACTAGTGACTACACCAAGACAACATTTACAATTAAACAAACTATAATCAACATGATAAACCCTGTGTGTGTGTGCATTGGATCGCTGTGGAAATTGATGTGTATTTATCTTCTAGTGCACCAGTCAGTTGCATCCAAGGTCCCCACAGTGATTAGCCAGGATTTTTACTTTTGTCCCCCCTCCTTCAACGCCTTGCAGTGGACAAACGGTGGTAAAATCTGTGGTATTTCTTGGGTCAATGACAATTAAATCCCAATGATATTGGTTTGGAGTAAAATTCCCAACATTTCCCCGGCTGTACAAGGTAACCTAGCAGGTGAAAACAAGTTTGTTTCCCCGACTATCCACCAGCCACCACCGGAAAGTAGGGGTTTTGGGTACGCTCTCGGTATGATATGTACCGTCAAAGGTTACACATATTTCGGTATGATACAATATTCTGATTATTCTCTAACTGCATAAATACTTGAATACAACTTTTAAGTGACAATGAATTTGTTTTTTCTATAATAACAATTAGTATGTGCCTATCTTATACCAAACGGTACAGAAATTTATAAGTATTGTCCGTGTGGGTCTGAAGTCTGTGGTATTTCGTGTACCGCCATATACCGTTACAGCCCCACATGGGAGGGTGTGGATGCAGCTGACTGATATGGGTCGACATGTTGCTGTACATTATTGTAACATGATGAACGTGTGATGGACACACAAATTGTGTGTGATTTATTATGAAAAGTCAAACTTGGTATTTAGTTGCGTAATGTCCAATATGTAATAACTGTTGACCAGGAAGTCATTTTCATTGTTATAACAAACCTTATCACTGTGGTATAACGTACACCGGATATTGCTAGTAAAGTGAGTAATATTATCAATTTTAGGACATGAAATGGAGATCAGGGTGAGTTTAGACGCGATATTTTACTAATTACTGACTTCTTATGCATATCCCAATTGAGGTTTAACTTCTTCGGGCATTTTGGTAACTTTATAGAACATTATCGTATATCTAATGGTCATAGAAAGGTTAAAATGATCAAGTATTATGACGTTACTCACTCGCAAATATTGACTGCAGTACTGTACAAGCTTCTGGAAAGGCTGTATTACCAATTGTAGATTTTTTGAACTGGCCATTTTGTTTATATTGAACTCCGAAATGTTGTGACCAAATTTCATAAATATTGTTCGAAAAACAACTAAGATACACACCAAAACAGATACACGGGTGTGTACAGAGTATTGCTGTTTTGTGTACAGAGTATTGCTTAATGAAATGAGTAAATAAAGTATGTAAACGGACAGTTTTATCGTATTATTACGTCTGCAAACCAATAAGGTCATGTCTTATGGGTTATATGATATACTAAAAATAATCTTAATTGGTTATGTTCAAATAGTTCAATCCGGCAGGCAGTTGAATGCGATTAACAATATAGAATGCTAAAGTTTATGCATAAAGTGTTCTTGTGAGTAGTGCAAATGTGATATTTAGCTTGGATATATGCAATTCTTTGAGAGTCATGCTTATGGTCAAATGGCAAATCACATCCATATATACACACCAAGGTTTATTTTTAATCTCTCAACTATTTCTGATGCTGTATGAGGTTCCTTTGCTATGACTTACATTCAACGTTGCTAATTCAAACTATTGGACATTGTAGTTGCTTTGTGTTTGTCTAATGCGATTGCCCAGTAATGACCCTTTACTGTATATGAAACACAGTTACTTATAGAAGTTACCCATAAAATGTGCGGGGGGGGGGGGCTTAGAGCTAGGATAAGCTTGTTACATTAGTTGCTCCATGTAGTCCATGTAATCCAGTCTAAATAGGTACGGATCTATTCAGTATAAATTATATTTACAAAATAGCACTGATTATACCTTCTTTTTATTCAATTTAAGTGACCAATAATCACTGCACTTATAAGCAATACTCCGTACACGATACAGCAATACTCCGTACACCAGGGAGCAACCATATAGCACTACTCTGTACACTAACACTTGTTTTTATTCTCGCAATGCACCCTCATTTTCGATTAGTTGTGGATACTACATTTGCAATATAATCTTTGTAACAGAAATGACAATTCGCTCGATTCAAGTTGAGTAACGATAAATATAAACAAAAGCATCTAATTTCGACAGATCGAGCTTACTTTCTGCGTGAGTAACGATGCGATTTTGGTCTTTTAATTACCCTTTTAAGAAATTCCAGGCAATTTACCGGTTGCACATGCTAGGAAAATATATGGAGGAGATAGTTTTGTATTAAATGTACATTAAACACACTCAGAAAAACAAAAAATTGTCTCTCAACTTACCCTTGTCAACACAGAATGTCGCGAAAATTGATAATATTACTCATCTTGCTAGCAATATCCGGTGTACGTTATACCGCAGTGCTTATGCAACAGTAGTGTTGCTTTTTGTTTTCGTGATTATATTCAAATATCTTTTTGATCTCTTGCGGCAATTACAGCTGTAACAAAGAAAGATATATGGAAGCTAATGGCACCAGCATATAATGCTGCAGCAGATTTTCCAAGAAAGCCTGATGATTTATCCAAGAAATGGGACAATCTGGCACAATTACATAAAGCCAAATACTCAGACTACCGACGTCAACAGACCGGTACAGGTATAATAGCTTTGTTATACTTTTGTACAATACCATTCAACTGACAAATAAAAATATAATTAGTGAAACACACGGAAAAGACGGGTCGGGTTTCAAGTGTGACTTATTGATCCAACATGTTTGGCTATGGAATAGCCATTTAACGATAAACATAGCTTTCCAATTAAGTAACAGCCTTACCAGTATTTCCTTACTAAGTTACTAACAGATGCCATGCAACAGGTAACAAATCAAGTTTATGCACATGTATTCATACCTGTATAAACCAGGAGGCTTTTGCATTAGCAAGGCGCTAAAAATCGTTCGGTATCGCTATGCTAGGAAACTTGCTTGCTGCTAAAAAGGGATAATTTAAACTGAAGTGATCCTTTGCATAAGAAAGCGCTCAGTAGCACTCGCCTAGTATTAAGAAATGATAGCATATCAGCAAACACGCTTGCTGGTAGCAAATTGTTGCCTAGACTTAAAAGTAGACAAAAAGCGTTCAATAACACCTTGGCTATGCAACTGGCACCAGATATAAGCAGTCATGTGACACATGTTTACAGAAATTGGTAACTCATGTTATATGTAGGCCATTGCTTCGTTATATAATACAGCCTGTGCTGAAGCAATGTTTTACCGCTATTGCATATTAAATGTGTGTTGTAGATGGAGCAATAAATAAATGTATCAAATACCCCATATATATGTACAGGTATGCATAAATGATTAATATGCTTACAGGTGGTGGACCACATAAGTATAGGCTGTCGGCCTTGACATCCGCAGTGATGGATGTTATAGGCCGAAACAGTGTGAATGTGGTGGGAGTATGCCCAATTAGTGTTGGCCTGGACACTTCTTGGCTACAGATTCCTGGGCGAGTTATTCATCTAATTTACAATATTCTAGCGACATAGCTAACATTATCAATTAAATTTATCGCAAACTGACAGAATGCTAACTATTTTGAAGACGACATCAGTTGTTATTATCTGTAATTTGGTCAGAATAGTGTATCTGGAAACTGCTATTTTGATATTTTTCACATACTAATGCTCTAGGGCAACATATAGTATATGAATGTGAGGTATGAACACAGTAATACCTCCCAGCTATAGCAATGAGCTCCACATAATGAATTTAGTATAATTGTGATTAGTTCACACCACAACAGCTTCCAGTTGATATATTAGTATTGGTGTAGTAAAACTAAATATGCAATTATGATGTCTTCACATTGTAAAAATGCATAACACAGGCCATTATTATAATTTTAGATGCGTTGTGAATACCACCCATGTCACATAGTGACAAGATGAGCTTTTGCTATCACTTCTTGTCCGTCTGTCAACATTTTCTTGAAATTTATGACTTAATTCTTCTCCTAAAACAATCGGTCACATTTGCTAAAACTTTGCAGGAATGTTCCTTGGGTGAACTATCAATGTTCCTTAGGTGAACTATCAATGTTCCTTGGGTGAACTATGGTCCCTTATTGACAGGTGACATACAATACGGGGGTGAATCGCACTAGTTTCTATCCAAACGAGAAAGATAGCCGCCACGCTGAAAAAGGTACGTTTTTGTCAATATCTTTTTTGTCAAGCAATTCTTGAAACTGAAATGTAGCTATTTACCTGCTCAACACGATTCTGCACATTCCGGTATAAGTAGATAATGGCTTTGTTTTACGAAATAGAAATTGTTAATTTGAAATACAATAAGAATTGTTATGTGTTTTCGCGACTTTTATCGTGGCTTGCGGTATTGGTTGTGGCGCGGTATCAGAAATGGCGCACCTAAGATAAATGCTCTTTTCATGAGTTTAGCACCCTAACTGACTTAGATTACCAGTACAGTTTTGACCGGTATTTTTCTGTCTATGATGTTAAGAATAATATTAAAACAGACATTGATCATTATGAAGGATCATTCTTCAAAAACTCAAAATTTATGCCATACCAATAAGCAATATTTGCAGTTGTTTTCTTGTGTCCCTTTTTTCCTCCTACATTAAAGTCCAACATTTTGAGAAATGTTTATCTTTTTATGTTTTGATAGAGACCTCTACAGACTAGATTCAATGTAAGCATAAGGTTTATTTCAAGAAATGCATCGAGATTTTATCAATTTGCATCAAAGCAAAAAACAAACATGATATTGAAATCATCATATTGGCAAGCTCCTCCAGCTCACTAGGTCGAGATCGTTTGACTAGGGCTCCTGGTTGCTCATTTCTGCCTCCTTTAGATAGATATATTTTTGTTTCTGTAAATGTTGTACATACATATACATGATTTAATATTTTAACAAACGGATATAAGTACTTTAGTGACAGGGTTACTGGTATAATAGTCTGCAAAATGCTGACAATTCCTGTTTAGTGTTATTTTTAAATCAAGTATAATTTCGACTTACATAATTTCTATGCTCAGATTTGATGTTTGGACCCTGTCATGATCGAGGATTAATATGGAGTGTGTAACATCTAGACTTCATAATGCAGTCAATATGATCAGATATGGAATCGTTTCATTTAGCTTTTATGAATAATAACTTAAGATGATAGTTATTGGCATTTTAGACAACATTTATCTTTAGACAACATTTATATTTACAACAAGTGTATGACATTATTTGATGTTTTACACCACAGGGCTCGACAAATCCACTCGTCCGCTCGTAATTACGAGTAGAAATTCACATCGGACGAGTCAACATCCACCAACGCTCGTCCTGCAGGACAAGTGCAATTTCTGGTAGAAAACAATCAGGTTTCAATAATTAATCGCGTATTAAACAACATAGTTTGATAATAAAAACATCACATATTCGATGCGAACACCAGATCATCTGTCAGTCAAAAACGAAAATTGGAAGAATCAAAACATTGGTGATAGGGTTATGATACATTGAATAAAGTTAAATTATGTATGCCATTGTATATAGTTGCATATATAGTTTGCAAGCATGTCAGTTTGCTTATGTTTTATTTGGTGCAGTAAGCTTATATATTGCTCAAGTTGGGTTTTATTTTGGATATAAGTGTCGGTGTACGTTTATAGCGGCATTATAACGGAATGTAACCCCATAAGACCGGGTATGCGCGGATAGCTGATTGTGTTTAAAGTTAAACTCGGGTCGCCAACACCATCGGTACACCTACGGTGGCTCTGAAACGATAGTTCGTGTTCACTACCAATTCCATTCTACACAATTTGCATCAACATCACTCAGACAACCTTGTTAGAGAAGACAGGGAAAGTATAAAGCATGTTATGAAAACTGGCGAAAAGCCATTCAATGTTTACCTAGATCAATATCAAGATATATCTTCTTCAAAATTAATTGCCGGTAATATGGGCAGAAGAATAAACACCAAAACATCATTTAGGTTGGGGTTGATTCCAGGCAAGTTGGAAGAAGGGATCCGGATTAAATAACAAGCTTACTGATCCACAAAGAAAAAAAAGACTTCTTTCAAATTTTTGCTCATCGTGTGTACGTTATATATTGGAGTGTCGTTGGCATTAACTTTATTATGAAACTGCAAGGAGCAATACCTTATTGTGAGATGCAACCGAAAGTCTTGTGTGGCTCATCCTTTTGATGAAAATGGGAATTCCTCTCAGATTGGTTGAGATCTTTTGGACAGACCGAAAATTTAAAGTGTGGATACAATAATGCAATTAAGTATCCGAAGAACATTATCAGTGACAAGTCAAACGTATTCATACTAGCAGTACTGAAAGAGTTTAGTAAGGAAGATTTACCTGACTTGTTGTAACTTGCGTAAAAAATACGTAAATGTGAAGTCCCTATTAAAGAAACACGAAAACACCGTTCAATTATGTAAAAGTCAAAACCTTAATACTGTTAAACGGTATTTAAGAAAATAGGAAATGTCCATATCAAAAGTGAGAGAATGTTTATTCATTAATAATGTGTTCATGAACTGTAACTACTTAAGTGATTTAAATGAACTCCTGTTTGACATTATTATAGCACTGTCATAGTAAACCTTACTTGAAAAGGCTTCTCTCAAATATTCATTAGTTTGAAGTTAATTCATATTCAGAAACTGATTAAGTAAGACTCTGATGTTTTGTAAGAGGACCAGGCGTTTAATGCCAATAGATACTTAGAGGAAGAATACCAGATACCGGTACTAGTGTCCAAATCTCCATTTAAGACACTAACAATGCAAACACAAGATAATACATTGTCATTTAAGCAGGAAAACTGTGACGGAATTATTCGTTCAAATAAGTATTATTGTCCAATATTTTTAGATTATTTTTTTTCAGAAGTGTTATGCCACTTTATCCATTGTGGTCATCCTTTCTCCTGGGTAATGTACAAAGATTTAACAAAATGTATCCCATTATTTCAGATTAACCAGATACAACTGGTTTAATTGAAATTCGTTTCCGCATACTAAATGTTTTAAGTTTAAGAGGACGAACACAAGAACGAGTAGAAGAATTTTCAGAAGAATTACTTTTCCACACCATAAATATTTAAAAAGGTCAGCATAATATTATTTTCAAACAATGTATTACAAGCATTTTTTTAATATTTAAGTACTACGCTATGTTCATAATAGCCTGAAGTTGTGAAATGTGAACAGACACACCGGTAAAGCAATACACACCCTTATCAGAGATTGGGACATAAAACACACCCTTATCAGAGATTGGGACATAAAACACACCCTTATCAGAGATTGGGACATAAAAATGGTCACACTAGGAAATGAATACATAGAGATCATATGAACGGGAAACAAGGTAGTAATGGCACTAGGTTTAGACCAGAAAGGTTAATTAATGATGGACATGGAAGTTCTTTTGCAAAATATATGTCAGCGATTCGTTGACCGGACCTTTCTTAAAACACATAACTCGTGAAATAATGGTTCAGAAAGATGGTGTCGATAGGCGCCTGTGCGCAATGAAATAAATGACATTAGGGGTTACTAAACAGACATACTGAACTGACAATAAGGACAGCCCATCCATTGGAGAAGGAACGCCTCTTGTTAATGCAGGAGAAATAAAACCACGCGTATTTATGTTAGTGCTAGAAGACTTTCAAAAGAAGGTATGAGCAAACCCGACAGGGGAGATAGCACTCAAGCTATTCAGCCTAGCACAGAATTCAGAAACACCACAACACAACTACCCCGAGCAATACCTACACAATAAGGACAGTGACCAAACGTTATGCGACCTAAAATGGCACAACTACGATTTGGCCTAGTTTAAAATAATGGACAAGGTAGAAAGTCCAATCAACAGTCAGGAGTTTGAAAAAATGGTTATATTTTAAATACAGGTCAAAGATAACTTGAGTTATATGATTGGGTGCATTATCCAGAACCATTGAGGTTATTCTTCAATGTGACCTGGTGATCTAGTTTTATACTAGTGGCGTTGGCAATACACTTTAAAATGAAACTGAATGAAACTGCAAGGAGTAATACCTTATTGTAAGACGCAACCGATAGTGTTGTCAGTGTTGACAACGATAAACAATTCTTGTATTATGCAATGTCTGTGGTGTATAAGATGAGAGTTCGTCTTTGTGCCATGTTGCCAAGTGTCATAGTTTTCATATTCCAGATGACACAGTTTTAACAATGATGAACTTTTTTGTACCCAAGACTGTATATCAGCTCAATGTTTATATATCATTAATTAGTATACCATTTATTGTTGATTGTTTTTAATTTATATATTATTTAACTTTCAGACGAGCTGTTGACAAAGCCAGAAAAGCAATACCCATCATTCCAGGGCGTAGTGTTAACCATCTTAGCTTGCATCAATGCGACTAACCCTCGGGGAATCTTTTATCAACTAGAAGTTATAAGACAAATAGTTAAGATACATGCCCATTCATGATCCTTTTTACATTTGAAGGCAATAAGACAAATAGTTAAGATACATGCCCATTCATGATCCTTTTTACATTTGAAGGCAATAGATGTTTCATTATTAATACAATTATTAATATTAATTAGTATACCATTTATATAAGCGGCTACCTCGTATCTATTGACATAAACTTGCAGAACAACATGAAACATGGTAATGACTCATATTCCTTCATATTACAGTTCAAGTTTATATTTTTGTTCTTTGTTGCTAACTATCTAAATTAATTCTAATGTCTTTCATATTCACAGGAACTCGTTCAGGCTACATGCTAGGGATAGTGATTATGGATGTTCAAGGTATCTTCTGCCAACAAGTCTGATCCCAGTCAATGCTTCGGAGGATATGTATAACATTGTATTATGTAGAACACGTGTTCTTATCGAGCAGGCATTTGGAATGTTGAAAAACCGCTTCCGAACTCTAATGGGTGAAGTAAAGACAAAGCCTTCTACATGTGTTAAACACATTCCAGCATGCATTGTGTTACACAATATTGCTATTCAACGGAGGGAAGACTACTTTATTACGAAACTGTAAGGAGTGATATATACCTTATCGTGGGACCTAACCGATAGTGTTGTCAGAAAAGCTGATAACGATAAACAAGTCTTGTGTGGCTCATCCTATTGATGAAAATGGGAATTCCTCATTGTGTCATATTGTCAAGCGACCAGTCTATGACAACAGTGTTAGATTGGTTGAGATCGTTTAGACTGACCAAAAAGTTAAAGTGTGGATACAATTATGCAATTAAGTATCCTAAGATTATTATCAGTGACCAGTCAAAGGCATTTCTCTTGCAGCGCTTGAAGAGATTAATAATGAAGATTTACCTGACGTTTTGTTACGTGCGTATTAAATAGGTTAAGCCCATATTGGAGTAATAAAATACACTTTTTGGAAAAACGTTACCATAATACCGTTTAAAAAGCTATTTGAGAAAAAAAGAAGTGCGCATATCAAAAGTTATAGCATGTTTGTTCACTTTTGGTGAGTTGATGAAATGTAACAACCTAAGTGATTTAAATGAACTTTTGTTTGACGTTATTATAGTATTGACACGTAGAAATATTACAAGATATATTAAACCTTATAAATTTTGAAAAGGCTACTACTGACATTAATTCGTTTCAAGTAAGTTCATATTCAACACCACGAGATTTCCTTAGCAATCCCCGTAGTAACCGTGGATCACGAGAGGGACATCTAAGAGGTCACTGGCCACGGCCGCCTTTTCCCGAAGGGATCCACGTAGTGGCAACCGCGTTGCGGCTACGCGTTGCGATTTGGGCGGCCGTGGTCTGTGACCTCTTAGATGTCCCTCTCGTGATCCACGGTTGCTACGGGGGTTGCTAAGGAAATCTCGTGGTGGCTCGAGAAAACTATAGAGACGGCAGAATAGAGACGGCAGAATGACGTCATATTGTTATGATTTTCATCATTCCCTTAGACAAATTCGTTTGAGTACAGACGTGTTATTGGACGTAAGTAAATTATGATTAATATCGTAAGGACTAGAAAAAGGTGGCAACCGAAAGTAAATAAGACATTTAAATTAAATATTAAGAGATACGACAGTGTACAAAGATATATTATTAGAAGAAATCTATATTATAAACGGCAAATACATAAATTGTGTGGACTTTTTAGGAGACAACAAGGAGACGACATACAGATACGAAGATTGATTGAACAATTGGTGAAATGTTAGAGATTATATGTGGATTGGCTGCTAGCTGGTGTGGATTACTATAGAAGACATATACGGTAAGTGGATTTTCTCACGCAATGTCCAAACCTAATATTTCAACACCGGCTAAATTGCCCAAGCCGGACTTTGCAAAAGGGCAGCATATGGAAGGCCAAACATTGGAATATACTGACGCGCAAGGCGAATTAGGGGTAGGCCCCGGTGTAAGCGGAGGGCCAGATATATCGCAGACGTTCACAAGAGGGGAAGATAGTGCATGACATGAGACTGTAACATTTAGCCGAACATATGTACACTTTTTAAGGCCAGGCACAGAAATGTTAGGCATTAATATAGAAACTAACAAGGACAATAAGCTATGGTATTCATGGGACTTTGGCGGAAGCATTATACCGTTGAATTGGGCAAAGGTAGCGGTACGTCCGTCACATTTAATTCATTATTTAACTAGGGCAAAAAGTTATAGAATGGAAGGGCATACGGTCACGCTAGATGATTTGATAACATGTAGAGATGAGATACGAGCGGATGGGCGTATAGTGACGACGCCACAACAGGACAGTACAGAGGTGTTCACTGACACGAACGGTAAATTTAGACCCAATAATATTGTAGCTATAAATAATGCAAACATGTTTGATATAAATAGCCAATTCAGGAGATTAGAGCCACTAGAAAGGCAAGAGGGTATGATACCAAGAGTTAAGATTCATTTTCCAACAGAAATGTATGCGGCAACCACTAATGAGGGGCTTAAAGACTATGCGGTAAGAGCTTTTGATTCTAATAACGGAATGTTTACAATAGACCATTGGAGAACAGGAGAACAATACAAGATGTCACATCACTTTGATTCAGGTAGGATGCCAGTAGGTTCATTTGCAGGTATAGATGAAGTAGCATGTCATTTACAGCAAAGAAAGACAGCCAATTATATATTAGATACGGTATGGGGTACACAAGCAAACATGGCAACACAGACGAATAGGTCACCAATCATGCCACCGAAATACAAGTTTTTTAGGTTCGCACCGTTTTATACCAGTACAAACAAGGCCAACAGGTATGCTCAATTTAAAGCAACGTATACTTGTACAATAACATTTTATTATTCACCCTACTGTGGTATAAACATGTTTATGGCAGGCAATCAGTACCAGAGGATGGGAACATTGTACGATGATCCATATAAAAATACAGCGGCAGACGCAAATAGATTTAATTTTGGCGTACACGCAGAGGACTTCGTAATACCACAGACAGGGTACGTATTGTTACCAGCAAATGAAAGGTGTGATTTAGAACCGCAAGACACAGACATATTGGACGACCAAATACATGCAGGTAAATTAGAACCGCAAACATAACAAGCTAGGATGGAAACTAAATTAAAAAGTTAAGGGTATACATTAAAACCAAAAATGGCTAAATTAACAAACAGGGTATCAATACAAACTGAGACGGAAGTAGAAGGAGCGAACGAAGGAAACAACAATGTAGAAGGCATAACAACAGAAAAGTTAGGTGAAGAATACCCAGAAATGTATGACGAATACTTATCAAAGGTAGGGTTTAGTCCGAAAGAAATACCGGTATTAAGAAGTATAATGACAGGTTTAGAGGATAATGACTTAAATCAATACATAACACCAACAGGTGACGGGGTAACATGGAACGATGTAAACGACAGTATGATAACAAGTTAGAAAGTACCAAGACGAGATGAACAAGGCATTCCACTACAAGAATTAGACGGAGAAATTATGGGTAAGCCTTTCACACCAGTAACAGCATTAGTACCGGAAATACACACATTGGAACCGGATGCAAAGGTAGCAAGTATAGATACAGTGAACACTAGGTTCTTCAACCTGAGAGACACATGGACATCAGTAATAGGCGCACGCAAACTACCAAAGAGAAGCAGAATAGGACCAGACGGAGTAACGAGACAATGGTACACACCATATCCGGTAATGACAAGTAACGGAGAAAGGTATGGTTCCGCGTTTAAAACTAAGGAGGGTAAACAAATGGTGAAAATATTTAACCTGGATAAGGTAAAAGAGTTAAATGCTAAAGACTTGAAACCCAAGTTAGAGGCAATAAACCGAGTAGAAGTCCTCAAACGTAATGTCAATGAACATAAACGATTAGGGCTTGTATATAAAACGGTACCAGGTACTTTACGTTCAGCCACTTTAACCACTCCTTTACAGGTAGACGGACCAACATACGGAAAGCCGTTGCCGGGGAAGGACAGTTAGACGCGGAATTAGAACATTTAAAGGACGATTTGTTTGACGACACGTTCTCGCCAATAAGAACAAGAACTGGAACCAAATACTAAAATGTACATGTGGAAAAACAGAGGATTTGCTGGACACGGAAATAAGAACGAGTAAGTGATGACTACATATATACCTTTTCATGACATTATTGATACTTTATTGCAGAATAAAATCATAAAGAATTTACTGACAAGGTAGAGAACCACAGATTCAACAACTAAATATATGTGGCAAACAGTAGTACATATCATAAAACGGGGATTCTATGGCATCAAAACCTATTACGTAACCCTAAAAATACGTTTATCACAGTACATCAATGGATACAGGAAACTCCAACAGCAGAATGCAATGTTTCCAACCTACTTGGATTAAAGCATGAACATTCTATTACTATACCTAACCATGTAGCTGTTTATACGCCCGGTCCGGGAATTTTAGTTTCAACATATGACAGTCCATTTACAGCAATACGATCACTGTTCCATGGTTACCGGTACATAAAAGACTACCTACAGAGCATCATGAAAGGTTTGAGTACTGATACTATGTTACATGTTATGACCATGAATTTTCAGGTACAGGGGGTAGACTAGACTGTAAGACAATGCACATAAAATAGCACTATTAACTGTAGACACACCATACACAATAGGATACAATGCATACGACTGGAGGTACATAACATACTTAAAACCAAACATAGACACACACTTCGATTACGCTTATGAAATTAGAGCAACAGTACAAGCAGACTTAACAACAACAACATTCCTAACAACATACACAATAAATCAGGAAAACAGTCAAACATTTGTAGGGGTACCAGTAGTAGCATACTTATTAAAAATTGTAGAACCGGAACTAGCATACCCGTTTCAAAAATGGCCGGATAAAGGATTAGGAGACATAGTCAGTAGTATAGATCAGTTCATTACGCATGAAAATAATTAGAAGTTAGAAGTATGCAATGGCTATACCGAGAACATAACTTAACAATAGCACAAATATTACCTTTAATAACACCAAAGCACCTGGCTCCAGTGGTATATCAAGTTATAATGGACAAAGCAAATGAACACTTTAAGAAAAAAATAGACCAACCAGGAGAGTTGCCCGATAGATTTAACATAGATGAAGCATGGGATACAATAGATGGACCGTCCGATGAAACTGAGGTAAAAAACCAATAGAAGGTAGAAGTTGTAAAGAAATAGAAGAAGCTAAGGGTAAAGTAATATGGGAAGCATTAGAAGCATGTGAGGAAGAATTTGAATTCCCGGCTTGGCCAATGTGGCCATTCGGTTGGCCTAGTTTACCGACTATACCAAATGACCCAGATCAAGATCAGAGTCTACCTAGTTGGAGTAGTAGTAGTAGTAGTAGTAGTGAAATGAGTTGTGGTTGTGAAGAAGACTGGAACAAAATTAGAGCAAGGTGGAAAAAATTAGAACAATACTTAAAGAAAATGAAAATGTATATAGAGAGTAGAGAAACCAATGATAGGAAAGAACTAATAGATAGTGATGAGACTAAGGAAAAAAACCAGTAGATAGTAATGAGGACTGTTGTGCAGAATTAAAAAAATATGTAGACTCACAAATAAGAAAATGGAAACAACACTTTCAAAACATATACCTAATGAAAACTTACAAAACAGAAACTGACAAAACAATACAATTCATAAAAGCAGAAATAGCAACATTACAAAGTGATTTGAAAGCAAACTTCACAGAGATAATGAGTCTAAGAACAATAGAACAAGCACATGTAGACAGAATAACAAAAATTATAGATACAGTAACGGGGAAAATGTCAGACACAGCACTAGATGAAATAAAAAAAAACAGTTAGGGTGGGACGCAACATACAATAAAGTAGTATAAATAGAAGAAAAATATCAGCAACTAGACATACACAACACATTACAAGAAGGTCTAAGGCGAGCAACCCTAAAAATGATAGAACACAACACAGAACTAATAAAACATATAACAGGGACGGTCACTCAACTAAACGATAAATTTGCTAGCATGGACCTAATACCTACTTATCAATTCAATATTTAATTACAGGGAGGATATGGAAGGGAATATCCGCCAGAACATGCATGCTGTTAAGTGACAATTTTATGCTATCTACTTGCACATGCGTTCTACTACTTGACAACTGCATTCTGGTTTCTTACAAGTGTTGTCCACGTTATTCATACTTCATGCTTCTTGATGCTAAGTGGACAATCCCTTCATGTTTATCGTTTATTCTTGCATGTAATTGCCAACTGCGACATACCTTTTTGTTTTGACTTCTGTAATCTTGAATTATTCATTCTTACTATTGCTTACTGCATTCTATGTTTGACGACGTGCATTTGACTTTGTTGCAACTGAACTTAACGAACTACAAACAACCTTTTGGATCGTTCGTATTTTTAGATACTTGATTAATTGTTACTGCTTTAAAGTTGAAATTTCGCGAACATTTAAGCATGATAATACATTTTACAACATTAAGAACATTACAGGGAACCAATAACAATTTTAGCTTCTAGCGCAAATTACTATACAAGGGAGATCACCCAGGACAGCAAATTTAAACGTTCGGTATTTTCCGTGGTTTAACGGTGAGTAAGTGAAAACTTGCCGTTCGTTGTATCGTTTTTCGCGGAAATCATATCCAGGTAAGTTTTCTCTTCAAACGAAATATTTACAATGGACGGATAGACTCTTGGATTGAAACAACAAAACTGACACTTCTGACTGTCTAATGTATAGAGGCATTATATCTTATAGTTTAAGACAGGGTTTGCAATGTATTTATGATATATTATAAAATGTACACGCGTCAACTAAACTCTTACCGTACTCAGTTCGTAACGTAGTCATGTCAATTATATAATTATACAGTATGCTATTTAAATTTGATGATAGTTGGCGAATTCTTGATTATAGATGCTTTGGTTGACTATTATCTCAAGTATGCATGTTATTGTAACTAGCTAGCCTACATGCTAAGTCCTAAAATGCTTTGTTAAGGCATGGTCTAAAAACTGTAAATTATAAGCACCACTGCCACTAGATCTAATCATTTGTAGTCACGGCCCATCCACCAACCCTCGGATAATAAGGTTACTTTTGCTTGAGCCCTGCATGTCATTTGTAAGTCCTACTAATTAGACTGTGACGACGAGATACTTTTTAATCTAGCCGTCCCAAGGATGGCCCTTCCAAATTCGTTCTCGAAAATCGGCCAACCAGAAAGCTGAATTAATAGTGTTAATCATGTGCAAAACCTCCATCCTGAGGGACCGAACTCATGATAAGATCCCTACCAAATCAGGGATTCTATATAGAAGATCCTGACCAAATGCAACCATACTGCAGGGACACCCCAGTTCCCTTTTTGCATATTCCTACTATTTATAGGAGCTAAGGGTGGGTAAAAACCGAGGCTCATTGACCTGCTTTTGTCCGCACTTTCCCAGGGGTGGAGGGCCAGATAACAAATTACTGATGCATTTATAAAGCAATATGTGAGGAACACATAGTAGGCCTAATACACTAGAAACATATATATATAGTGCAAATGATCATAGTCCCTCAAACCACTTGGTAACAACGAAGGCGTACATCTTGAGAAAATCTACCACAGAGGCACACTTCACCTAGAGGTGCGTACACACAGTAAGTTTTGATGTAGCGAGAGTCCCACAGTGGTCATAGTGATCGAACCCTAGCTAGATCTACCACCTACAGATACTGGTTGTCGTTTAGAAAGAGTCCCACATTGGTCATAGTGATCGAACCCTGACTACATCTACCACCTACAGATACCGGTTGTCGTTTAGAGCTACGGAGGCCAAGATCGACTATGATCAAGGAACAAGATATTGTTAAATATGTTATTTTCTCACTATTTGATATAGATCTAGCTCCCATTAACTTTGTACAATACTGGTCAATATTTAATTGGTGATTTTAAGAATTATTTTGTTTCAGGGGTGAAACTCGGACATTATAGACTTCTCCAGGAACTATATAATTCACAGGGGATTGACACATAATTTTTTGTTTGTTCACGATAGCCTTATTAGATTGACACATAATTTTTGTTTGTTCACGATAGACTTATACATGTACGTAGTACATACTTATATAAGGCTATCGTGAATAAACACAAAATTATTTGTCAATCCCCTGTGATATAACTCTAGAAATATAATTCTTGAATTATATCTTTCCTGACGTCCCTTACCTTCAAAGTGTCATTTAAGCGTTTAGTTTAAGAAGTTCTATTTTCCATGCAGCGCCGTCCGTACACCTGCTTTTATAATTTAAAAAAGGTATGAGAAAATCCGACAGGGAAGGCAGCACTCAACGTAACCAGCAGAGCACAGAAATCAGAAACACCACGACACAACCACACTGAGCAATGTCCACAAGCCGCACCCCTTTCCTACAGATACCGGTTGTCGGATAGAAATGGCGATTGGGCTAACACTAAATCGTCGTGTAGTTTTTTGTTTACGCACCGTGCAAGGTTGACATTCTTACGCGAACTGCCGAAAAAGTCTGGTTTCCAGCATTGTATGAATTGAATATTACAAATGCATTCGTTTAAGTTCATGCTACCTGCTGCTTAGTGCTAATTGGTTTCGCCTTGCTGAATTTGCAATCATTAATGTTAACACGCATTGGTCGGTATGATTATAAGGGAGGAACGATTAAATCAAATTCACTAAGTAAAACGTAGGATGCAATAAGAATTTGTTGGCATTCACATTTTAAGATGATGCAAAAACAAATTAATAGAAAGGATGCATTTGTCATTTACACGCAAGAATATGTAATTTTTATACATAGAGTAAGGAAAGATTCAAGCCACGTGCCACTTACTGAGGGAAAGAAGCACAAAGACACACGGCTGTTGCAGATAGTTTAAAACGAATGAAAGAAGGCAAGATGCAATTGTCATTTAGCAATATGCACGTAACAAGACAACATAAAATTGTCATGCATGTACTGGCGGATATTCCCTTCCATAGGAGGAAAGTCCAGAAAAGATCTTATGTCAAAAGTTCAGTGACCTAAATTGCTAGAGTGTAGTTGTGTCTGACTTACCCGAGGCTATTAGCGTTGAGACCATTCATAACTTCTTGTACCAAATAGATGAAAATGACGAGATTAAACGTACACCGAAAAACACACCGTTAGGTAGATATGCAACAGCAGCGGACCTAAGTGGTGAAAATTATACGCCAACCTTGAAATTTCAGACACCGCTCGATATTTATGAACGGAATAAGAAACATGCTATGGTGCTAAATAGCTTCAAAAAATTCATTAACACGCACCCGGTTGCAATTTGGTGGAATAACGGTGACGCGGACGCATCGTGTAGTTTCAATGGTATGCACATACATATGATCCTTGCGCAGGAAAACATACATGATGAACGCGCGTATAAATCGTGGAAGCGTACATTACATAAAGAAGGCGTGGTAGTAAGATGTCAAAAAGTAAAACATATGGACGGAATTATCGATTACATGACAAGACCACCACGTTGTTACGGTGGATGCAACAACGCGCAAATGATAGACAGGATTCTAAACAATCAAATGGCTATTGGCCCGCAGATAATGAGCTACCAAGAAAGTGTAGAAATACACGAGAGTAATATGCCTACGGGGGCTTTATATTTAGCGAGTAAATTACAGGAACTAAACAACAGTGAAAATTCTGTTACGTTTGCCAGAGCAAACATGAACCCAAATACCGAAAAAACGCAGGAAAAGGTGTAAAAAACGGCCGAAAAAGTGGCAACGATGATTCAGTACATGCAAAAATACAAGTCCACTGACACACAATAGATATCTTAAAAAAAATCTATAACAACGGAGACGAACAGGAATTACGGGATTGGAGGTCACTAAATTTAGTACCTATGATTAACGCGATTAAGACTCAGGCAGTACTGGAAATGAGAATATTACGAGAATTCTATAACGAATCGTACATTGATCTATTGATACAATATAAAAGCGTGGATGAAGACATGTCAGAAAGTGAAACAGCAAAGTTGTTTCTGCGTTGGTGCGAAGACCAAGGAATAGTACCGGGGGACTTCATGTTAAAACTATACCGCATTTTGAATAAAGAAGACCCCCAAAAGAACACTTTCATACTGCACGGACAATCGAATGCCGGTAAAACATACTGGGCAAACGCGCTGACGCCAATCAGAAACGTGGTAGGACAAACTGTACAGTCAACAGTCTTCAGTTGGCAGATATGCATAAATAAAGAAATAATTGTCATACCGGAACTAACTATAACTAAGCCGGAAGGTATGGAAGAGTTTAAAAAGATAACAGAAGGTCAAGCTACAACGGTAAATATTAAGAACAATGAACCAGTCATATTGGAACGCACGCCAATATTAATCCAATGTAATACGTTGCCATGGCAACATTTCAACGCGGATTTTTTCCCGCCATTTTCTGAGCTGCCCAGAGGGACATCCGAAGGGTGGCCGGCCATGGCCAAAAGCCCTTAAGGGTTTCACGAAGTGGTACCGCGTAGCGTACAAACGCATTGGCCGCATAAGATTGTTTTCAAACAATGTATTACAAACAATTTTTTAACAATTTAAGTACTACGCTATGTTTATAATTGTGAAATGTGAACAGCAATACACACCCTTAACAAAGATTGGGACATAAACATGATCACACTAGGAAATGCATACATAGAGATCATACAAGTGAAATGTTGATGCTGGGCATCAAAGATGCCGCTAGTTCTTTTTAAGTAAATCTTTTTATTTAGTAAAAGGTATTGGTAGAAACTTGTAAACAAACTAAAATTCCGGCGTGATGTGTGATGCACAAGGGAAGTTATTCTCATGTGTTGAGTGTACGCTGCAAAAACTTAAGATTGCTGAAAATGGGTATTTTTCACTAATTCAAAGGCAATAACTCTGGTTGTACTAAATTGAAAGGAGAGTGAAACTCCAGGTGCACTAGAGTACATGCTGTCAAACATTTTTATAAAGGTTTCATGATCCTAGGTCAAATACTTTTTGAGTAGCATGTGAAACAAGTCAAAAATGGCTATTTTACAGCATTTCAATGGCTAATAACTCTGGATGTACTAAACTGAAAGGGGAGTGAAACCCCAGGTGTAGAGAAAACATCCTGACCATTTCTGTGAAGGTTTCATGACTCTATGTCGTGTACTTTGAGTACCGTGCGACATAAGGAAAGCGGCCAATTTTTTCTGTTTCAAGGGCCATTACTCCGTCAAAATTGGTTGAATCATAAAACCCTGATAATATGCACCAGGTCACATGATGACAATCATTCTCTGAAAGTTTGGTTGAAATCTATGAAGAAATGTAGGAGGAGTTGTGCACAGAAGAAATTGTTAAGGCCCGCCGACATTCAGCAATCTAATAACCAGAGTTTTCCTTTGGAAAACCTGGTTAAAAACTTGAAGGCAGTGAAACACCAGGAAAGAATAGAAAACATGAAAACATTCTATTTTCTATTGAAATATTTATTCAAATGAACATAACATGTTTTAGAAATATGAGCACCATTATAATATTGATTAATGCTTCACAGATGGCATTTAGCATGTTTCATAAAATAACAAAGTGTATTCCAATAACGTGGTATAGCCTGACAACGTGAAACTGACACTAAAGGACATTGTTATTTCGTGGTTTGTGAGCTTGATAAGTAAATTTATTGCGAATTAATACGTTCAACATAGTTTAAAATATGCATAGAACTAGTTCCATTTGGCAGGAGTATAGGAGCGCATATGAATATTTTGTAAATAAGAAGTGTCAGTTCAATGTTGGCAAGCTATATTTACCCGTTTAAATTTTGGCAAAACAAACTATTCTGACATACATAAATAAAGAAACATAGAGATTAAAAAAACACTTGCATTTATCAAATTTAGATTAAGACAAAACCTAAGAACTGGAAAAAATCGAAAATCATAACTAAAAAATATCTGACAGACATGAAAGTATTTAACATGTTCCATAAAAGTTCGAAAGGAAAATCGCCGCTCCGCGCAAATAGTTTTTTTTTACTTTTTAATAGCCCCTGCTAAGACCCGCAAATTGCAACATATGTAGCCGTTATATAAACACCCGTTCCGAACTGATTTGGACTTTAGTACCTACCGAACATTTATCATCCTATTTTACCCCTGACGGGCGAGTCCAACAGCGTTATAACCAATCAAATCTTGTATCCTCCTGGGACTTGGACTTTAGTACCTACCGAACATTTATCATCCTATTTTACCCCTGACGGGCGAGTCCAACAGCGTTATAACCAATCAAATCTTGTATCCTCCTGGGACATCTGCTTGCACCCTGGCGGCATCGAATGAACGGGAAACATGGTAGTAATGGCACTAGGTTTAGACCAGAAAGGTTAATTAATGATGGACATGGAAGTTCTTTTGCAAAATATATGTCAGCGATTCGTTGACCGGACCTTTTGTTAAAACACATAACTCGTGAAATAATGGTTCAGGAAGATGGTGTTGATAGGCGCCTGTGCGAAATCAAATAAATGACATCAGGAGTTACTTAACAGACATACTGAACTGACAACAAGGACAGCCCATCCGTTGGAGAAGGAACGCCTTTTGTAATCGCAAGAGACATAAGACCACGCGTATTTATGTTAGTGCTAGAAGAGTTTCCAAAGAAGGTATGAGCAAATCCGACAGGGAAGACAGCACTCAAGCTATTCAGCCTAGCATAGAATTCAGAAACACCACAACACAACTACCCTGAGCAATACACACACAATACCCATGACAAAATGGCGACCAAATGAGACACAGCAACCCCGGGCGTGACCTAGTTTAAAACACTTAGGACAGTGACCAAACGTTATGCGACTTAAAGAGGCACAACTACGATTTGACCTTGTTTAAAATAATAGACAAGGTAGGTAGTCCAATCAACAGTCAGGAGTTAGAAAAAATGGTTATATTTTAAATACAGGTCAAATACAATTTGAATTATATGATTGGGTGAATTATCCAGAACCATTGTGGTTAATGTGACCTGGTGATCTAGATTTATACCAGTGGCGTCGGTAATACACTTTAAAATGAAACTGAATGAAACTGCAAGGAGTAATACCTTATTGTAAGACGCAACCGATAGTGTTGTCTGTGTTGACAACGATAAACAATTCTTGAATTATGCAATGTATGTGGTGTATAAGATGAGAGTTCGTCTTTGTGCCATGTTGTCAAGTGTCAGTTTTCATATTCCAGATGATACAGTTTTAACAATGATGAACTTTTTAGCGAAATTAGTTTTTCCAATGTTTTGTGTACCCAAGACTATCAGCTCAATGCTTATATATTATTAATTAGTATACCATTTATTGTTAATTGTTTTTAATTTATATGTATACTTTCATTATTCAATTATTCAACTTTCAGACGAGCTGTTGACAAAGCCAGTAAGGCAATCCCATCATTCCAGGGCGTAGTGTTAACCATCTTAGCCTGCATCAATGCGACTAACCCTCGGGGAATTTTTTATCAACTAGAAGTGAAAAGACTAATAGGTGAGATACATGACCATGCATGATCCTTTTTATATTTAAAGGCAATATATGTTTATTAATACAATTATCGATATTAATTAGTATACCATTTATATAAGCGGCTACCTAGTATCTATTGACATAAAACTTGCAGAACAACATGAAACATGGTAATGACTCATATTCCTTCATATTACAGTTCAAGTTTATATTTTTGTGATTTGTTGCTAACTATCTAAATTAATTCTACTGTCTTTCATATTCACAGGAACTCGTTCAGGCTACTTGCTGGGGATAGTGAATATGGATGTTCAAGGTATCTTCTGCCACGAGGTCTGATCTCAGTCAATGCTTAGGAGGATATGTATACAATTGTATTATGTAGAACACGTGTTCTTATCGAGCAGACATTTGGAATGTTGAAAAACCGCTTCCGAACTCTAATGGGTGAAGTAAAGACGAAGTAAAGACAAAGCCTTCTACATGTGTTAAACACATTTCAGCATGCATTGTGTTGCACAATATTGCTATTCAACGGAGGGAAAACTACTTTATTACGAAACTGCAAGGAGTGATATACCTTTTTGTGGGACCTAACCGATAGTGTTGTCAGAAAAGGTGATAACGATAAACAAGTCTGATGTGGCTCATCCTATTGATGAAAATGGGAATTCCTCATTGTGTCATATTGTCAAGCGACCAGTCTATGACAACAGTGTTAGATTGGTTAAGATTATATACACAGACAGAAAAGTGGATACAATATTGCAATTTAGTATCCCAAGATTATTATCAGTGACCAGTCAAAGACATTCTTCTTGCAGCGCTTGAAGAGTTCAATAATGAAGATTTACCTGACGTTTTGTTACGTGCTTATTAAGTAGGTTAAGCCCCTATTAGAGTAATATAAAAACACTTTTGGAAAAAGGTTACCATGAAACTGTTTAAAAAGCTATTTGATAAAAAGAAGTGCCCATATCTAAAGTTATCTAGAGCATGTTTGTCCACTATTGGTGAGTTGATGAAATGTAACAACCAAAGTGATTTAAATGAACTTTTGTTTGACGTTGTTATCGTACCTTTATGTAAATTATTACAAGATATATTAAACCTTATTTGAAAAGGCTACTTTCAAAATTAATTCGTTTCAAGTAAGTTCATATTCAGAAACTTATTATGAGCCTGAAGTTGCGTAAGATGACTGGAGTTAAATGCCAATAGATACTCAGAGGAAGAATACCAGATACCGGTACTAGGGTCCAAATCTCCATTTAAGACACTAACAATTCAAATAAAAGATAATACATTGTCATTTAAGCAAGAAAACTGTGACGGAATTGTTCGTGCAAGTAACTTTTATTGTCATATATTTAAGATTATATTTTCAGAAGTGTTATGCCACTTTAGCCATATTTGTCATCCTTTCTACTGGGTAATGAACAAAGATTTAACAAAATATATCCCATTCGTTCAGATTAACCTGGTATAACTGGTTTAATTGAAATTCGTTTCCGCATACTAAATGTTTTAAGTTTGAGAGGACGAACACAAGACCGAGCAGATGAATTTTTAGAAAAAAATACTATTCAACACCATCAATATTTTTTAAAAAGTCAGCATATTTAAGATTGTTTTCAAACAATGTATTACAATTTTTTTTAAATATTTAAGTACTACGCTATGTTCATAATAGCCTGAAGTTGTGAAAGGTGAACAGACACACCGGTAAAGCAATACACACCCTTATCTAAGATTGGGACATAAAATTGGTCACACTAGGAAATGCATACATAGAGATCATATGAACGGGAAACAAGGTAGAAATGTCACTAGGTTTAGGCCAGAAAGGTTAATTAATGATGGACATGGAAGTTCTTCTGCAAAATATGTGACATCGAGTCGTTAACCGGACCTTTCTTAAAACATATACCTCGTGAAATAATGGTTCAGAAAGATGGTGTCGATAGGCGCCTGTGCGCAATGAAATAAATGACATCAGGGGTTACGCAACAGACATACTGAACTGACAATAAGGACAGCCCATCCATTGGACAAGGAACGCGTTTTGTTTACGCAGGAGAAATTAGACCACGCGTTAGAAGACTTTCCAAAGAAGGTATGGGCAAATCCGACAGGGAAGATAGCACTCAAGCTAACCAGCCTAGCACAGAATTCAGAAACACTACAACACAACTACCCTTTGCAATACCCACACAAAACCCATGCCAACCAAATGAGACACAGCAACCCCGGAAGTGACCTAGTTTAAAACACTAAGGACAGTGACCAAACGGTATGCTACGATTTGACCCAGTTTTAAATAATGGACAAGGTAGGTAGTCCAATCAACAGTCAGAAGTTTGAAAAAATAGTTATATTTTAAATACAGGTCAAATATAACTTATGTTATATGATTGAGTGCATTATCCAGAACCATTGAGGTTTATTCTTAAATGTGATCTGGTGATCCAGTTTTGTACTAGTGGCGTTGGTAATACACTTTAAAATGAAACTGCAAGGAGTAATACCTTATTGTAAGACGCAACCGATAGTGTTGTCAGTGTTGACAACGATTAACAATTCTTGTATTATGCAATGTATGTGGTGTATAAGATGAGAGTTCGTTTTTGTGCCATGTTGTATAGTGTGTTTAGTTTTTTATATTCCAAATGACACAGTTTTAAAATGATGACCCTTTTAGCGAAATTAATATTTCCAATGTTTTGTGTACCCAAGACTGTATATCAGCTCAATATTTATATTATTAATCAGTATACCATTTATTGTTGATTGTTTTTCATTTATATGTGTTATTTCATTATTCAATTATACAACTTTCAGACGAGCTGTTGACAAAGCCAGTAAGGCAATACGCATAATTCCATGACGTAGTGTTAACCATCTTAGCTTGCATCAATGCGACTAACCCTCGGGCAATTTTTTATCAACTAGAAGTGAAAAGACAAATAGGTAAGGCAATAGATGTTTATTAATTCAATTATTAATATTAATTAGTATACCATTTATATAAGCGGTTACCTAGTATCTATTGACATAAACTTGCAGAACAACATGAAACATGCTAATGACTCATATTCCTTCATATTACAGTTCCAGTTTATATTTTTGTTCTTTGGTGCCAACTATCTAAACTAATTCTACTTTCTTTCATATTCACAAGAACTCGCTCAGGGTAATTGCTGGGGATAGTGATAATGGCTGTTCTAGTTATCTTCTGCCAACAAGTCTGATCCCAGCCAATGCTTCGGATGATATGTATAATATTGTATTATGTAGAACACGTGTTCTTATCGAGCAGACATTTGGAATGTTGAAAAACCGCTTCCGAACTCTAACGGGTAAAGTAAGGGCAAAGTCTTCTACATGTGTTAAACACATTCCTGCATGCATTGTGTTGCACAATATTGGTATTCAACGGAGGGAATACTACTTTATTATGA
>CAVMCB010000060.1:0-83032 GCA_963678985.1 Spisula subtruncata | reverse complement strand
TCATATAGGTATCCAATTTTAGGATACATGTAATATATACACTCAACCGCTTTAAAAACGCACCACATATGAAATATCGGTTTTAGTGATGAAACGGCAATCTATGGTTATTTATTTTCGGATTAATAATCTTCAGTCTATATTCAACGAGGTGTGTGATTTTCATGAGATTATTACGAGTTTGAAATGAATTATGATATTGATAACACTGAGACCTATGAAAGTGAAAGTCACAATTTCAAAAGCAAGTATAAGAGCCCGCTACATTGATGCATGAACGTGGTATCTCCTCCTAAAGCATAACATTAATTACGTAATAGGGTAAAATTGTGTTCGACGCGATGTTTCCCACCATTCAAGCAAAGCTTAACTTGAATTATAAATGTTATGTTGCTATGGCTGTCAGGCTAATACCATACGACGGAGCGCGGTTCAGATATGCGCATTATGTGAACATAAGATGGATTCAAGCCTTAGTTAAACTTAAAGTCTTGGTTATGTGCATCAGACTGTCAAGATATATCCCGTTGTGCATCTATGGTACCTCAAACCAACACTATAAAGGAGCTTGAAGGCAAAAAGTTGGGACTTTAGGCTCTAAAGGTAAATAACCACTAAATGCCTACGCGGACCAAATTCAGATACAGTCAAATAGTCCGTTTAAAAACTTTAAAGCGACTGGAAATGGGGGTATGTCTTGACAAATCAGCATCAGAATCATGAAATTGGTGTTAAATGCTTTGTATGCATGTATGTGATGTAGTGAAATGGTTTTATTCAGAAATATTTTGTATTCTGGCTTAAATATGAAAGTGAAAGTAAGGTTGGGGCTAACGGACAGTGAGTAAATCCGTACATGTAAGAAAATCTGTTCACCGCGTTCGACGAACCAAATTTTTCTTATATAATACATGACCCCCTACTTTTTTTTCATTTTCTTCAAGCTGGATGCTATTTCTATTGATTAAAAGATTTTGAGAGGGCCCCATGGACAAAAAGTTGACATTTTTTTTGGCTGACCAAGGTCACTTTACATTGAGTTAAAGAACAACTCTATTTGGTGGTTTGTGACCTAAAGACATGCAAAATTCCTTCAAAATCATGTTTTCATTTTTTTGCATTTAAATGAATAGAAATGCACTCAAGATGGTATTTTAACCATTTTTATCTGTGTAAAATGTCTAAAAAAGTGAAAATTTAGATTTTTATCATGAAAAATCCAGAAAAGTTCAGATTTATTTTTTCTTAAATTGACATTTTTATGTGAATGTTGCCCTTATTTTAGTATCAGACATGGATAATTGTGATTAAATATGAAGAATAGACATATTATTAGGCATCTAAAGCAAAATTTGGGTTCAGAATACCATTTTAGCACAAACACAACCCCATTCCATGTCATTATTCATACCATTTGACAGGCGCTGACCAAATTTCTCCTTAAAGGCGCATATGCGGGTTTGTAATTGTTTCTGGATTTCATGCCCAATTTGTCTAGAATTGATTGTTTTGTGCTGCATATATATAGCAGCATTGAAAAAAGTGCAAAAAACACTTAAACAGCCCAAAAAGGGTTGCCTTAAGGTAAATAACCACTAAATGCCTACGCGGACCAAATTCAGATACAGTCAAATAGTCCGTTTAAAAACTTTAAAGCGACTGGAAATGGGGGTATGTCTTGACAAATCAGCATCAGAATCATGAAATTGGTGTTAAATGCTTTGTATGCATGTATGTGATGTAGTGAAATGGTTTTATTCAGAAATATTTTGTATTCTGGCTTAAATATGAAAGTGAAAGTAAGGTTGGGGCTAACGGACAGTGAGTAAATCCGTACATGTAAGAAAATCTGTTCACCGCGTTCGACGAACCAAATTTTTCTTATATAATACATGACCCCCTACTTTTTTTTCATTTTCTTCAAGCTGGATGCTATTTCTATTGATTAAAAGATTTTGAGAGGGCCCCATGGACAAAAAGTTGACATTTTTTTTGGCTGACCAAGGTCACTTTACATTGAGTTAAAGAACAACTCTATTTGGTGGTTTGTGACCTAAAGACATGCAAAATTCCTTCAAAATCATGTTTTCATTTTTTTGCATTTAAATGAATAGAAATGCACTCAAGATGGTATTTTAACCATTTTTATCTGTGTAAAATGTCTAAAAAAGTGAAAATTTAGATTTTTATCATGAAAAATCCAGAAAAGTTCAGATTTATTTTTTCTTAAATTGACATTTTTATGTGAATGTTGCCCTTATTTTAGTATCAGACATGGATAATTGTGATTAAATATGAAGAATAGACATATTATTAGGCATCTAAAGCAAAATTTGGGTTCAGAATACCATTTTAGCACAAACACAACCCCATTCCATGTCATTATTCATACCATTTGACAGGCGCTGACCAAATTTCTCCTTAAAGGCGCATATGCGGGTTTGTAATTGTTTCTGGATTTCATGCCCAATTTGTCTAGAATTGATTGTTTTGTGCTGCATATATATAGCAGCATTGAAAAAAGTGCAAAAAACACTTAAACAGCCCAAAAAGGGTTGCCTTAAGGTAAATAACCACTAAATGCCTACGCGGACCAAATTCAGATACAGTCAAATAGTCCGTTTAAAAACTTTAAAGCGACTGGAAATGGGGGTATGTCTTGACAAATCAGCATCAGAATCATGAAATTGGTGTTAAATGCTTTGTATGCATGTATGTGATGTAGTGAAATGGTTTTATTCAGAAATATTTTGTATTCTGGCTTAAATATGAAAGTGAAAGTAAGGTTGGGGCTAACGGACAGTGAGTAAATCCGTACATGTAAGAAAATCTGTTCACCGCGTTCGACGAACCAAATTTTTCTTATATAATACATGACCCCCTACTTTTTTTTCATTTTCTTCAAGCTGGATGCTATTTCTATTGATTAAAAGATTTTGAGAGGGCCCCATGGACAAAAAGTTGACATTTTTTTTGGCTGACCAAGGTCACTTTACATTGAGTTAAAGAACAACTCTATTTGGTGGTTTGTGACCTAAAGACATGCAAAATTCCTTCAAAATCATGTTTTCATTTTTTTGCATTTAAATGAATAGAAATGCACTCAAGATGGTATTTTAACCATTTTTATCTGTGTAAAATGTCTAAAAAAGTGAAAATTTAGATTTTTATCATGAAAAATCCAGAAAAGTTCAGATTTATTTTTTCTTAAATTGACATTTTTATGTGAATGTTGCCCTTATTTTAGTATCAGACATGGATAATTGTGATTAAATATGAAGAATAGACATATTATTAGGCATCTAAAGCAAAATTTGGGTTCAGAATACCATTTTAGCACAAACACAACCCCATTCCATGTCATTATTCATACCATTTGACAGGCGCTGACCAAATTTCTCCTTAAAGGCGCATATGCGGGTTTGTAATTGTTTCTGGATTTCATGCCCAATTTGTCTAGAATTGATTGTTTTGTGCTGCATATATATAGCAGCATTGAAAAAAGTGCAAAAAACACTTAAACAGCCCAAAAAGGGTTGCCTTAAGGTAAATAACCACTAAATGCCTACGCGGACCAAATTCAGATACAGTCAAATAGTCCGTTTAAAAACTTTAAAGCGACTGGAAATGGGGGTATGTCTTGACAAATCAGCATCAGAATCATGAAATTGGTGTTAAATGCTTTGTATGCATGTATGTGATGTAGTGAAATGGTTTTATTCAGAAATATTTTGTATTCTGGCTTAAATATGAAAGTGAAAGTAAGGTTGGGGCTAACGGACAGTGAGTAAATCCGTACATGTAAGAAAATCTGTTCACCGCGTTCGACGAACCAAATTTTTCTTATATAATACATGACCCCCTACTTTTTTTTCATTTTCTTCAAGCTGGATGCTATTTCTATTGATTAAAAGATTTTGAGAGGGCCCCATGGACAAAAAGTTGACATTTTTTTTGGCTGACCAAGGTCACTTTACATTGAGTTAAAGAACAACTCTATTTGGTGGTTTGTGACCTAAAGACATGCAAAATTCCTTCAAAATCATGTTTTCATTTTTTTGCATTTAAATGAATAGAAATGCACTCAAGATGGTATTTTAACCATTTTTATCTGTGTAAAATGTCTAAAAAAGTGAAAATTTAGATTTTTATCATGAAAAATCCAGAAAAGTTCAGATTTATTTTTTCTTAAATTGACATTTTTATGTGAATGTTGCCCTTATTTTAGTATCAGACATGGATAATTGTGATTAAATATGAAGAATAGACATATTATTAGGCATCTAAAGCAAAATTTGGGTTCAGAATACCATTTTAGCACAAACACAACCCCATTCCATGTCATTATTCATACCATTTGACAGGCGCTGACCAAATTTCTCCTTAAAGGCGCATATGCGGGTTTGTAATTGTTTCTGGATTTCATGCCCAATTTGTCTAGAATTGATTGTTTTGTGCTGCATATATATAGCAGCATTGAAAAAAGTGCAAAAAACACTTAAACAGCCCAAAAAGGGTTGCCTTAAGGTAAATAACCACTAAATGCCTACGCGGACCAAATTCAGATACAGTCAAATAGTCCGTTTAAAAACTTTAAAGCGACTGGAAATGGGGGTATGTCTTGACAAATCAGCATCAGAATCATGAAATTGGTGTTAAATGCTTTGTATGCATGTATGTGATGTAGTGAAATGGTTTTATTCAGAAATATTTTGTATTCTGGCTTAAATATGAAAGTGAAAGTAAGGTTGGGGCTAACGGACAGTGAGTAAATCCGTACATGTAAGAAAATCTGTTCACCGCGTTCGACGAACCAAATTTTTCTTATATAATACATGACCCCCTACTTTTTTTTCATTTTCTTCAAGCTGGATGCTATTTCTATTGATTAAAAGATTTTGAGAGGGCCCCATGGACAAAAAGTTGACATTTTTTTTGGCTGACCAAGGTCACTTTACATTGAGTTAAAGAACAACTCTATTTGGTGGTTTGTGACCTAAAGACATGCAAAATTCCTTCAAAATCATGTTTTCATTTTTTTGCATTTAAATGAATAGAAATGCACTCAAGATGGTATTTTAACCATTTTTATCTGTGTAAAATGTCTAAAAAAGTGAAAATTTAGATTTTTATCATGAAAAATCCAGAAAAGTTCAGATTTATTTTTTCTTAAATTGACATTTTTATGTGAATGTTGCCCTTATTTTAGTATCAGACATGGATAATTGTGATTAAATATGAAGAATAGACATATTATTAGGCATCTAAAGCAAAATTTGGGTTCAGAATACCATTTTAGCACAAACACAACCCCATTCCATGTCATTATTCATACCATTTGACAGGCGCTGACCAAATTTCTCCTTAAAGGCGCATATGCGGGTTTGTAATTGTTTCTGGATTTCATGCCCAATTTGTCTAGAATTGATTGTTTTGTGCTGCATATATATAGCAGCATTGAAAAAAGTGCAAAAAACACTTAAACAGCCCAAAAAGGGTTGCCTTAAGGTAAATAACCACTAAATGCCTACGCGGACCAAATTCAGATACAGTCAAATAGTCCGTTTAAAAACTTTAAAGCGACTGGAAATGGGGGTATGTCTTGACAAATCAGCATCAGAATCATGAAATTGGTGTTAAATGCTTTGTATGCATGTATGTGATGTAGTGAAATGGTTTTATTCAGAAATATTTTGTATTCTGGCTTAAATATGAAAGTGAAAGTAAGGTTGGGGCTAACGGACAGTGAGTAAATCCGTACATGTAAGAAAATCTGTTCACCGCGTTCGACGAACCAAATTTTTCTTATATAATACATGACCCCCTACTTTTTTTTCATTTTCTTCAAGCTGGATGCTATTTCTATTGATTAAAAGATTTTGAGAGGGCCCCATGGACAAAAAGTTGACATTTTTTTTGGCTGACCAAGGTCACTTTACATTGAGTTAAAGAACAACTCTATTTGGTGGTTTGTGACCTAAAGACATGCAAAATTCCTTCAAAATCATGTTTTCATTTTTTTGCATTTAAATGAATAGAAATGCACTCAAGATGGTATTTTAACCATTTTTATCTGTGTAAAATGTCTAAAAAAGTGAAAATTTAGATTTTTATCATGAAAAATCCAGAAAAGTTCAGATTTATTTTTTCTTAAATTGACATTTTTATGTGAATGTTGCCCTTATTTTAGTATCAGACATGGATAATTGTGATTAAATATGAAGAATAGACATATTATTAGGCATCTAAAGCAAAATTTGGGTTCAGAATACCATTTTAGCACAAACACAACCCCATTCCATGTCATTATTCATACCATTTGACAGGCGCTGACCAAATTTCTCCTTAAAGGCGCATATGCGGGTTTGTAATTGTTTCTGGATTTCATGCCCAATTTGTCTAGAATTGATTGTTTTGTGCTGCATATATATAGCAGCATTGAAAAAAGTGCAAAAAACACTTAAACAGCCCAAAAAGGGTTGCCTTAAGGTAAATAACCACTAAATGCCTACGCGGACCAAATTCAGATACAGTCAAATAGTCCGTTTAAAAACTTTAAAGCGACTGGAAATGGGGGTATGTCTTGACAAATCAGCATCAGAATCATGAAATTGGTGTTAAATGCTTTGTATGCATGTATGTGATGTAGTGAAATGGTTTTATTCAGAAATATTTTGTATTCTGGCTTAAATATGAAAGTGAAAGTAAGGTTGGGGCTAACGGACAGTGAGTAAATCCGTACATGTAAGAAAATCTGTTCACCGCGTTCGACGAACCAAATTTTTCTTATATAATACATGACCCCCTACTTTTTTTTCATTTTCTTCAAGCTGGATGCTATTTCTATTGATTAAAAGATTTTGAGAGGGCCCCATGGACAAAAAGTTGACATTTTTTTTGGCTGACCAAGGTCACTTTACATTGAGTTAAAGAACAACTCTATTTGGTGGTTTGTGACCTAAAGACATGCAAAATTCCTTCAAAATCATGTTTTCATTTTTTTGCATTTAAATGAATAGAAATGCACTCAAGATGGTATTTTAACCATTTTTATCTGTGTAAAATGTCTAAAAAAGTGAAAATTTAGATTTTTATCATGAAAAATCCAGAAAAGTTCAGATTTATTTTTTCTTAAATTGACATTTTTATGTGAATGTTGCCCTTATTTTAGTATCAGACATGGATAATTGTGATTAAATATGAAGAATAGACATATTATTAGGCATCTAAAGCAAAATTTGGGTTCAGAATACCATTTTAGCACAAACACAACCCCATTCCATGTCATTATTCATACCATTTGACAGGCGCTGACCAAATTTCTCCTTAAAGGCGCATATGCGGGTTTGTAATTGTTTCTGGATTTCATGCCCAATTTGTCTAGAATTGATTGTTTTGTGCTGCATATATATAGCAGCATTGAAAAAAGTGCAAAAAACACTTAAACAGCCCAAAAAGGGTTGCCTTAAGGTAAATAACCACTAAATGCCTACGCGGACCAAATTCAGATACAGTCAAATAGTCCGTTTAAAAACTTTAAAGCGACTGGAAATGGGGGTATGTCTTGACAAATCAGCATCAGAATCATGAAATTGGTGTTAAATGCTTTGTATGCATGTATGTGATGTAGTGAAATGGTTTTATTCAGAAATATTTTGTATTCTGGCTTAAATATGAAAGTGAAAGTAAGGTTGGGGCTAACGGACAGTGAGTAAATCCGTACATGTAAGAAAATCTGTTCACCGCGTTCGACGAACCAAATTTTTCTTATATAATACATGACCCCCTACTTTTTTTTCATTTTCTTCAAGCTGGATGCTATTTCTATTGATTAAAAGATTTTGAGAGGGCCCCATGGACAAAAAGTTGACATTTTTTTTGGCTGACCAAGGTCACTTTACATTGAGTTAAAGAACAACTCTATTTGGTGGTTTGTGACCTAAAGACATGCAAAATTCCTTCAAAATCATGTTTTCATTTTTTTGCATTTAAATGAATAGAAATGCACTCAAGATGGTATTTTAACCATTTTTATCTGTGTAAAATGTCTAAAAAAGTGAAAATTTAGATTTTTATCATGAAAAATCCAGAAAAGTTCAGATTTATTTTTTCTTAAATTGACATTTTTATGTGAATGTTGCCCTTATTTTAGTATCAGACATGGATAATTGTGATTAAATATGAAGAATAGACATATTATTAGGCATCTAAAGCAAAATTTGGGTTCAGAATACCATTTTAGCACAAACACAACCCCATTCCATGTCATTATTCATACCATTTGACAGGCGCTGACCAAATTTCTCCTTAAAGGCGCATATGCGGGTTTGTAATTGTTTCTGGATTTCATGCCCAATTTGTCTAGAATTGATTGTTTTGTGCTGCATATATATAGCAGCATTGAAAAAAGTGCAAAAAACACTTAAACAGCCCAAAAAGGGTTGCCTTAAGGTAAATAACCACTAAATGCCTACGCGGACCAAATTCAGATACAGTCAAATAGTCCGTTTAAAAACTTTAAAGCGACTGGAAATGGGGGTATGTCTTGACAAATCAGCATCAGAATCATGAAATTGGTGTTAAATGCTTTGTATGCATGTATGTGATGTAGTGAAATGGTTTTATTCAGAAATATTTTGTATTCTGGCTTAAATATGAAAGTGAAAGTAAGGTTGGGGCTAACGGACAGTGAGTAAATCCGTACATGTAAGAAAATCTGTTCACCGCGTTCGACGAACCAAATTTTTCTTATATAATACATGACCCCCTACTTTTTTTTCATTTTCTTCAAGCTGGATGCTATTTCTATTGATTAAAAGATTTTGAGAGGGCCCCATGGACAAAAAGTTGACATTTTTTTTGGCTGACCAAGGTCACTTTACATTGAGTTAAAGAACAACTCTATTTGGTGGTTTGTGACCTAAAGACATGCAAAATTCCTTCAAAATCATGTTTTCATTTTTTTGCATTTAAATGAATAGAAATGCACTCAAGATGGTATTTTAACCATTTTTATCTGTGTAAAATGTCTAAAAAAGTGAAAATTTAGATTTTTATCATGAAAAATCCAGAAAAGTTCAGATTTATTTTTTCTTAAATTGACATTTTTATGTGAATGTTGCCCTTATTTTAGTATCAGACATGGATAATTGTGATTAAATATGAAGAATAGACATATTATTAGGCATCTAAAGCAAAATTTGGGTTCAGAATACCATTTTAGCACAAACACAACCCCATTCCATGTCATTATTCATACCATTTGACAGGCGCTGACCAAATTTCTCCTTAAAGGCGCATATGCGGGTTTGTAATTGTTTCTGGATTTCATGCCCAATTTGTCTAGAATTGATTGTTTTGTGCTGCATATATATAGCAGCATTGAAAAAAGTGCAAAAAACACTTAAACAGCCCAAAAAGGGTTGCCTAAAGACATGCAAAATTCCTTCAAAATCATGTTTTCATTTTTTTGCATTTAAATGAATAGAAATGCACTCAAGATGGTATTTTAACCATTTTTATCTGTGTAAAATGTCTAAAAAAGTGAAAATTTAGATTTTTATCATGAAAAATCCAGAAAAGTTCAGATTTATTTTTTCTTAAATTGACATTTTTATGTGAATGTTGCCCTTATTTTAGTATCAGACATGGATAATTGTGATTAAATATGAAGAATAGACATATTATTAGGCATCTAAAGCAAAATTTGGGTTCAGAATACCATTTTAGCACAAACACAACCCCATTCCATGTCATTATTCATACCATTTGACAGGCGCTGACCAAATTTCTCCTTAAAGGCGCATATGCGGGTTTGTAATTGTTTCTGGATTTCATGCCCAATTTGTCTAGAATTGATTGTTTTGTGCTGCATATATATAGCAGCATTGAAAAAAGTGCAAAAAACACTTAAACAGCCCAAAAAGGGTTGCCTTAAGGTAAATAACCACTAAATGCCTACGCGGACCAAATTCAGATACAGTCAAATAGTCCGTTTAAAAACTTTAAAGCGACTGGAAATGGGGGTATGTCTTGACAAATCAGCATCAGAATCATGAAATTGGTGTTAAATGCTTTGTATGCATGTATGTGATGTAGTGAAATGGTTTTATTCAGAAATATTTTGTATTCTGGCTTAAATATGAAAGTGAAAGTAAGGTTGGGGCTAACGGACAGTGAGTAAATCCGTACATGTAAGAAAATCTGTTCACCGCGTTCGACGAACCAAATTTTTCTTATATAATACATGACCCCCTACTTTTTTTTCATTTTCTTCAAGCTGGATGCTATTTCTATTGATTAAAAGATTTTGAGAGGGCCCCATGGACAAAAAGTTGACATTTTTTTTGGCTGACCAAGGTCACTTTACATTGAGTTAAAGAACAACTCTATTTGGTGGTTTGTGACCTAAAGACATGCAAAATTCCTTCAAAATCATGTTTTCATTTTTTTGCATTTAAATGAATAGAAATGCACTCAAGATGGTATTTTAACCATTTTTATCTGTGTAAAATGTCTAAAAAAGTGAAAATTTAGATTTTTATCATGAAAAATCCAGAAAAGTTCAGATTTATTTTTTCTTAAATTGACATTTTTATGTGAATGTTGCCCTTATTTTAGTATCAGACATGGATAATTGTGATTAAATATGAAGAATAGACATATTATTAGGCATCTAAAGCAAAATTTGGGTTCAGAATACCATTTTAGCACAAACACAACCCCATTCCATGTCATTATTCATACCATTTGACAGGCGCTGACCAAATTTCTCCTTAAAGGCGCATATGCGGGTTTGTAATTGTTTCTGGATTTCATGCCCAATTTGTCTAGAATTGATTGTTTTGTGCTGCATATATATAGCAGCATTGAAAAAAGTGCAAAAAACACTTAAACAGCCCAAAAAGGGTTGCCTTAAGGTAAATAACCACTAAATGCCTACGCGGACCAAATTCAGATACAGTCAAATAGTCCGTTTAAAAACTTTAAAGCGACTGGAAATGGGGGTATGTCTTGACAAATCAGCATCAGAATCATGAAATTGGTGTTAAATGCTTTGTATGCATGTATGTGATGTAGTGAAATGGTTTTATTCAGAAATATTTTGTATTCTGGCTTAAATATGAAAGTGAAAGTAAGGTTGGGGCTAACGGACAGTGAGTAAATCCGTACATGTAAGAAAATCTGTTCACCGCGTTCGACGAACCAAATTTTTCTTATATAATACATGACCCCCTACTTTTTTTTCATTTTCTTCAAGCTGGATGCTATTTCTATTGATTAAAAGATTTTGAGAGGGCCCCATGGACAAAAAGTTGACATTTTTTTTGGCTGACCAAGGTCACTTTACATTGAGTTAAAGAACAACTCTATTTGGTGGTTTGTGACCTAAAGACATGCAAAATTCCTTCAAAATCATGTTTTCATTTTTTTGCATTTAAATGAATAGAAATGCACTCAAGATGGTATTTTAACCATTTTTATCTGTGTAAAATGTCTAAAAAAGTGAAAATTTAGATTTTTATCATGAAAAATCCAGAAAAGTTCAGATTTATTTTTTCTTAAATTGACATTTTTATGTGAATGTTGCCCTTATTTTAGTATCAGACATGGATAATTGTGATTAAATATGAAGAATAGACATATTATTAGGCATCTAAAGCAAAATTTGGGTTCAGAATACCATTTTAGCACAAACACAACCCCATTCCATGTCATTATTCATACCATTTGACAGGCGCTGACCAAATTTCTCCTTAAAGGCGCATATGCGGGTTTGTAATTGTTTCTGGATTTCATGCCCAATTTGTCTAGAATTGATTGTTTTGTGCTGCATATATATAGCAGCATTGAAAAAAGTGCAAAAAACACTTAAACAGCCCAAAAAGGGTTGCCTTAAGGTAAATAACCACTAAATGCCTACGCGGACCAAATTCAGATACAGTCAAATAGTCCGTTTAAAAACTTTAAAGCGACTGGAAATGGGGGTATGTCTTGACAAATCAGCATCAGAATCATGAAATTGGTGTTAAATGCTTTGTATGCATGTATGTGATGTAGTGAAATGGTTTTATTCAGAAATATTTTGTATTCTGGCTTAAATATGAAAGTGAAAGTAAGGTTGGGGCTAACGGACAGTGAGTAAATCCGTACATGTAAGAAAATCTGTTCACCGCGTTCGACGAACCAAATTTTTCTTATATAATACATGACCCCCTACTTTTTTTTCATTTTCTTCAAGCTGGATGCTATTTCTATTGATTAAAAGATTTTGAGAGGGCCCCATGGACAAAAAGTTGACATTTTTTTTGGCTGACCAAGGTCACTTTACATTGAGTTAAAGAACAACTCTATTTGGTGGTTTGTGACCTAAAGACATGCAAAATTCCTTCAAAATCATGTTTTCATTTTTTTGCATTTAAATGAATAGAAATGCACTCAAGATGGTATTTTAACCATTTTTATCTGTGTAAAATGTCTAAAAAAGTGAAAATTTAGATTTTTATCATGAAAAATCCAGAAAAGTTCAGATTTATTTTTTCTTAAATTGACATTTTTATGTGAATGTTGCCCTTATTTTAGTATCAGACATGGATAATTGTGATTAAATATGAAGAATAGACATATTATTAGGCATCTAAAGCAAAATTTGGGTTCAGAATACCATTTTAGCACAAACACAACCCCATTCCATGTCATTATTCATACCATTTGACAGGCGCTGACCAAATTTCTCCTTAAAGGCGCATATGCGGGTTTGTAATTGTTTCTGGATTTCATGCCCAATTTGTCTAGAATTGATTGTTTTGTGCTGCATATATATAGCAGCATTGAAAAAAGTGCAAAAAACACTTAAACAGCCCAAAAAGGGTTGCCTTAAGGTAAATAACCACTAAATGCCTACGCGGACCAAATTCAGATACAGTCAAATAGTCCGTTTAAAAACTTTAAAGCGACTGGAAATGGGGGTATGTCTTGACAAATCAGCATCAGAATCATGAAATTGGTGTTAAATGCTTTGTATGCATGTATGTGATGTAGTGAAATGGTTTTATTCAGAAATATTTTGTATTCTGGCTTAAATATGAAAGTGAAAGTAAGGTTGGGGCTAACGGACAGTGAGTAAATCCGTACATGTAAGAAAATCTGTTCACCGCGTTCGACGAACCAAATTTTTCTTATATAATACATGACCCCCTACTTTTTTTTCATTTTCTTCAAGCTGGATGCTATTTCTATTGATTAAAAGATTTTGAGAGGGCCCCATGGACAAAAAGTTGACATTTTTTTTGGCTGACCAAGGTCACTTTACATTGAGTTAAAGAACAACTCTATTTGGTGGTTTGTGACCTAAAGACATGCAAAATTCCTTCAAAATCATGTTTTCATTTTTTTGCATTTAAATGAATAGAAATGCACTCAAGATGGTATTTTAACCATTTTTATCTGTGTAAAATGTCTAAAAAAGTGAAAATTTAGATTTTTATCATGAAAAATCCAGAAAAGTTCAGATTTATTTTTTCTTAAATTGACATTTTTATGTGAATGTTGCCCTTATTTTAGTATCAGACATGGATAATTGTGATTAAATATGAAGAATAGACATATTATTAGGCATCTAAAGCAAAATTTGGGTTCAGAATACCATTTTAGCACAAACACAACCCCATTCCATGTCATTATTCATACCATTTGACAGGCGCTGACCAAATTTCTCCTTAAAGGCGCATATGCGGGTTTGTAATTGTTTCTGGATTTCATGCCCAATTTGTCTAGAATTGATTGTTTTGTGCTGCATATATATAGCAGCATTGAAAAAAGTGCAAAAAACACTTAAACAGCCCAAAAAGGGTTGCCTTAAGGTAAATAACCACTAAATGCCTACGCGGACCAAATTCAGATACAGTCAAATAGTCCGTTTAAAAACTTTAAAGCGACTGGAAATGGGGGTATGTCTTGACAAATCAGCATCAGAATCATGAAATTGGTGTTAAATGCTTTGTATGCATGTATGTGATGTAGTGAAATGGTTTTATTCAGAAATATTTTGTATTCTGGCTTAAATATGAAAGTGAAAGTAAGGTTGGGGCTAACGGACAGTGAGTAAATCCGTACATGTAAGAAAATCTGTTCACCGCGTTCGACGAACCAAATTTTTCTTATATAATACATGACCCCCTACTTTTTTTTCATTTTCTTCAAGCTGGATGCTATTTCTATTGATTAAAAGATTTTGAGAGGGCCCCATGGACAAAAAGTTGACATTTTTTTTGGCTGACCAAGGTCACTTTACATTGAGTTAAAGAACAACTCTATTTGGTGGTTTGTGACCTAAAGACATGCAAAATTCCTTCAAAATCATGTTTTCATTTTTTTGCATTTAAATGAATAGAAATGCACTCAAGATGGTATTTTAACCATTTTTATCTGTGTAAAATGTCTAAAAAAGTGAAAATTTAGATTTTTATCATGAAAAATCCAGAAAAGTTCAGATTTATTTTTTCTTAAATTGACATTTTTATGTGAATGTTGCCCTTATTTTAGTATCAGACATGGATAATTGTGATTAAATATGAAGAATAGACATATTATTAGGCATCTAAAGCAAAATTTGGGTTCAGAATACCATTTTAGCACAAACACAACCCCATTCCATGTCATTATTCATACCATTTGACAGGCGCTGACCAAATTTCTCCTTAAAGGCGCATATGCGGGTTTGTAATTGTTTCTGGATTTCATGCCCAATTTGTCTAGAATTGATTGTTTTGTGCTGCATATATATAGCAGCATTGAAAAAAGTGCAAAAAACACTTAAACAGCCCAAAAAGGGTTGCCTAAAGACATGCAAAATTCCTTCAAAATCATGTTTTCATTTTTTTGCATTTAAATGAATAGAAATGCACTCAAGATGGTATTTTAACCATTTTTATCTGTGTAAAATGTCTAAAAAAGTGAAAATTTAGATTTTTATCATGAAAAATCCAGAAAAGTTCAGATTTATTTTTTCTTAAATTGACATTTTTATGTGAATGTTGCCCTTATTTTAGTATCAGACATGGATAATTGTGATTAAATATGAAGAATAGACATATTATTAGGCATCTAAAGCAAAATTTGGGTTCAGAATACCATTTTAGCACAAACACAACCCCATTCCATGTCATTATTCATACCATTTGACAGGCGCTGACCAAATTTCTCCTTAAAGGCGCATATGCGGGTTTGTAATTGTTTCTGGATTTCATGCCCAATTTGTCTAGAATTGATTGTTTTGTGCTGCATATATATAGCAGCATTGAAAAAAGTGCAAAAAACACTTAAACAGCCCAAAAAGGGTTGCCTTAAGGTAAATAACCACTAAATGCCTACGCGGACCAAATTCAGATACAGTCAAATAGTCCGTTTAAAAACTTTAAAGCGACTGGAAATGGGGGTATGTCTTGACAAATCAGCATCAGAATCATGAAATTGGTGTTAAATGCTTTGTATGCATGTATGTGATGTAGTGAAATGGTTTTATTCAGAAATATTTTGTATTCTGGCTTAAATATGAAAGTGAAAGTAAGGTTGGGGCTAACGGACAGTGAGTAAATCCGTACATGTAAGAAAATCTGTTCACCGCGTTCGACGAACCAAATTTTTCTTATATAACACATGACCCCCTACTTTTTTTTCATTTTCTTCAAGCTGGATGCTATTTCTATTGATTAAAAGATTTTGAGAGGGCCCCATGGACAAAAAGTTGACATTTTTTTTGGCTGACCAAGGTCACTTTACATTGAGTTAAAGAACAACTCTATTTGGTGGTTTGTGACCTAAAGACATGCAAAATTCCTTCAAAATCATGTTTTCATTTTTTTGCATTTAAATGAATAGAAATGCACTCAAGATGGTATTTTAACCATTTTTATCTGTGTAAAATGTCTAAAAAAGTGAAAATTTAGATTTTTATCATGAAAAATCCAGAAAAGTTCAGATTTATTTTTTCTTAAATTGACATTTTTATGTGAATGTTGCCCTTATTTTAGTATCAGACATGGATAATTGTGATTAAATATGAAGAATAGACATATTATTAGGCATCTAAAGCAAAATTTGGGTTCAGAATACCATTTTAGCACAAACACAACCCCATTCCATGTCATTATTCATACCATTTGACAGGCGCTGACCAAATTTCTCCTTAAAGGCGCATATGCGGGTTTGTAATTGTTTCTGGATTTCATGCCCAATTTGTCTAGAATTGATTGTTTTGTGCTGCATATATATAGCAGCATTGAAAAAAGTGCAAAAAACACTTAAACAGCCCAAAAAGGGTTGCCTTAAGGTAAATAACCACTAAATGCCTACGCGGACCAAATTCAGATACAGTCAAATAGTCCGTTTAAAAACTTTAAAGCGACTGGAAATGGGGGTATGTCTTGACAAATCAGCATCAGAATCATGAAATTGGTGTTAAATGCTTTGTATGCATGTATGTGATGTAGTGAAATGGTTTTATTCAGAAATATTTTGTATTCTGGCTTAAATATGAAAGTGAAAGTAAGGTTGGGGCTAACGGACAGTGAGTAAATCCGTACATGTAAGAAAATCTGTTCACCGCGTTCGACGAACCAAATTTTTCTTATATAATACATGACCCCCTACTTTTTTTTCATTTTCTTCAAGCTGGATGCTATTTCTATTGATTAAAAGATTTTGAGAGGGCCCCATGGACAAAAAGTTGACATTTTTTTTGGCTGACCAAGGTCACTTTACATTGAGTTAAAGAACAACTCTATTTGGTGGTTTGTGACCTAAAGACATGCAAAATTCCTTCAAAATCATGTTTTCATTTTTTTGCATTTAAATGAATAGAAATGCACTCAAGATGGTATTTTAACCATTTTTATCTGTGTAAAATGTCTAAAAAAGTGAAAATTTAGATTTTTATCATGAAAAATCCAGAAAAGTTCAGATTTATTTTTTCTTAAATTGACATTTTTATGTGAATGTTGCCCTTATTTTAGTATCAGACATGGATAATTGTGATTAAATATGAAGAATAGACATATTATTAGGCATCTAAAGCAAAATTTGGGTTCAGAATACCATTTTAGCACAAACACAACCCCATTCCATGTCATTATTCATACCATTTGACAGGCGCTGACCAAATTTCTCCTTAAAGGCGCATATGCGGGTTTGTAATTGTTTCTGGATTTCATGCCCAATTTGTCTAGAATTGATTGTTTTGTGCTGCATATATATAGCAGCATTGAAAAAAGTGCAAAAAACACTTAAACAGCCCAAAAAGGGTTGCCTTAAGGTAAATAACCACTAAATGCCTACGCGGACCAAATTCAGATACAGTCAAATAGTCCGTTTAAAAACTTTAAAGCGACTGGAAATGGGGGTATGTCTTGACAAATCAGCATCAGAATCATGAAATTGGTGTTAAATGCTTTGTATGCATGTATGTGATGTAGTGAAATGGTTTTATTCAGAAATATTTTGTATTCTGGCTTAAATATGAAAGTGAAAGTAAGGTTGGGGCTAACGGACAGTGAGTAAATCCGTACATGTAAGAAAATCTGTTCACCGCGTTCGACGAACCAAATTTTTCTTATATAATACATGACCCCCTACTTTTTTTTCATTTTCTTCAAGCTGGATGCTATTTCTATTGATTAAAAGATTTTGAGAGGGCCCCATGGACAAAAAGTTGACATTTTTTTTGGCTGACCAAGGTCACTTTACATTGAGTTAAAGAACAACTCTATTTGGTGGTTTGTGACCTAAAGACATGCAAAATTCCTTCAAAATCATGTTTTCATTTTTTTGCATTTAAATGAATAGAAATGCACTCAAGATGGTATTTTAACCATTTTTATCTGTGTAAAATGTCTAAAAAAGTGAAAATTTAGATTTTTATCATGAAAAATCCAGAAAAGTTCAGATTTATTTTTTCTTAAATTGACATTTTTATGTGAATGTTGCCCTTATTTTAGTATCAGACATGGATAATTGTGATTAAATATGAAGAATAGACATATTATTAGGCATCTAAAGCAAAATTTGGGTTCAGAATACCATTTTAGCACAAACACAACCCCATTCCATGTCATTATTCATACCATTTGACAGGCGCTGACCAAATTTCTCCTTAAAGGCGCATATGCGGGTTTGTAATTGTTTCTGGATTTCATGCCCAATTTGTCTAGAATTGATTGTTTTGTGCTGCATATATATAGCAGCATTGAAAAAAGTGCAAAAAACACTTAAACAGCCCAAAAAGGGTTGCCTTAAGGTAAATAACCACTAAATGCCTACGCGGACCAAATTCAGATACAGTCAAATAGTCCGTTTAAAAACTTTAAAGCGACTGGAAATGGGGGTATGTCTTGACAAATCAGCATCAGAATCATGAAATTGGTGTTAAATGCTTTGTATGCATGTATGTGATGTAGTGAAATGGTTTTATTCAGAAATATTTTGTATTCTGGCTTAAATATGAAAGTGAAAGTAAGGTTGGGGCTAACGGACAGTGAGTAAATCCGTACATGTAAGAAAATCTGTTCACCGCGTTCGACGAACCAAATTTTTCTTATATAATACATGACCCCCTACTTTTTTTTCATTTTCTTCAAGCTGGATGCTATTTCTATTGATTAAAAGATTTTGAGAGGGCCCCATGGACAAAAAGTTGACATTTTTTTTGGCTGACCAAGGTCACTTTACATTGAGTTAAAGAACAACTCTATTTGGTGGTTTGTGACCTAAAGACATGCAAAATTCCTTCAAAATCATGTTTTCATTTTTTTGCATTTAAATGAATAGAAATGCACTCAAGATGGTATTTTAACCATTTTTATCTGTGTAAAATGTCTAAAAAAGTGAAAATTTAGATTTTTATCATGAAAAATCCAGAAAAGTTCAGATTTATTTTTTCTTAAATTGACATTTTTATGTGAATGTTGCCCTTATTTTAGTATCAGACATGGATAATTGTGATTAAATATGAAGAATAGACATATTATTAGGCATCTAAAGCAAAATTTGGGTTCAGAATACCATTTTAGCACAAACACAACCCCATTCCATGTCATTATTCATACCATTTGACAGGCGCTGACCAAATTTCTCCTTAAAGGCGCATATGCGGGTTTGTAATTGTTTCTGGATTTCATGCCCAATTTGTCTAGAATTGATTGTTTTGTGCTGCATATATATAGCAGCATTGAAAAAAGTGCAAAAAACACTTAAACAGCCCAAAAAGGGTTGCCTTAAGGTAAATAACCACTAAATGCCTACGCGGACCAAATTCAGATACAGTCAAATAGTCCGTTTAAAAACTTTAAAGCGACTGGAAATGGGGGTATGTCTTGACAAATCAGCATCAGAATCATGAAATTGGTGTTAAATGCTTTGTATGCATGTATGTGATGTAGTGAAATGGTTTTATTCAGAAATATTTTGTATTCTGGCTTAAATATGAAAGTGAAAGTAAGGTTGGGGCTAACGGACAGTGAGTAAATCCGTACATGTAAGAAAATCTGTTCACCGCGTTCGACGAACCAAATTTTTCTTATATAATACATGACCCCCTACTTTTTTTTCATTTTCTTCAAGCTGGATGCTATTTCTATTGATTAAAAGATTTTGAGAGGGCCCCATGGACAAAAAGTTGACATTTTTTTTGGCTGACCAAGGTCACTTTACATTGAGTTAAAGAACAACTCTATTTGGTGGTTTGTGACCTAAAGACATGCAAAATTCCTTCAAAATCATGTTTTCATTTTTTTGCATTTAAATGAATAGAAATGCACTCAAGATGGTATTTTAACCATTTTTATCTGTGTAAAATGTCTAAAAAAGTGAAAATTTAGATTTTTATCATGAAAAATCCAGAAAAGTTCAGATTTATTTTTTCTTAAATTGACATTTTTATGTGAATGTTGCCCTTATTTTAGTATCAGACATGGATAATTGTGATTAAATATGAAGAATAGACATATTATTAGGCATCTAAAGCAAAATTTGGGTTCAGAATACCATTTTAGCACAAACACAACCCCATTCCATGTCATTATTCATACCATTTGACAGGCGCTGACCAAATTTCTCCTTAAAGGCGCATATGCGGGTTTGTAATTGTTTCTGGATTTCATGCCCAATTTGTCTAGAATTGATTGTTTTGTGCTGCATATATATAGCAGCATTGAAAAAAGTGCAAAAAACACTTAAACAGCCCAAAAAGGGTTGCCTTAAGGTAAATAACCACTAAATGCCTACGCGGACCAAATTCAGATACAGTCAAATAGTCCGTTTAAAAACTTTAAAGCGACTGGAAATGGGGGTATGTCTTGACAAATCAGCATCAGAATAATGAAATTGGTGTTAAATGCTTTGTATGCATGTATGTGATGTAGTGAAATGGTTTTATTCAGAAATATTTTGTATTCTGGCTTAAATATGAAAGTGAAAGTAAGGTTGGGGCTAACGGACAGTGAGTAAATCCGTACATGTAAGAAAATCTGTTCACCGCGTTCGACGAACCAAATTTTTCTTATATAATACATGACCCCCTACTTTTTTTTCATTTTCTTCAAGCTGGATGCTATTTCTATTGATTAAAAGATTTTGAGAGGGCCCCATGGACAAAAAGTTGACATTTTTTTTGGCTGACCAAGGTCACTTTACATTGAGTTAAAGAACAACTCTATTTGGTGGTTTGTGACCTAAAGACATGCAAAATTCCTTCAAAATCATGTTTTCATTTTTTTGCATTTAAATGAATAGAAATGCACTCAAGATGGTATTTTAACCATTTTTATCTGTGTAAAATGTCTAAAAAAGTGAAAATTTAGATTTTTATCATGAAAAATCCAGAAAAGTTCAGATTTATTTTTTCTTAAATTGACATTTTTATGTGAATGTTGCCCTTATTTTAGTATCAGACATGGATAATTGTGATTAAATATGAAGAATAGACATATTATTAGGCATCTAAAGCAAAATTTGGGTTCAGAATACCATTTTAGCACAAACACAACCCCATTCCATGTCATTATTCATACCATTTGACAGGCGCTGACCAAATTTCTCCTTAAAGGCGCATATGCGGGTTTGTAATTGTTTCTGGATTTCATGCCCAATTTGTCTAGAATTGATTGTTTTGTGCTGCATATATATAGCAGCATTGAAAAAAGTGCAAAAAACACTTAAACAGCCCAAAAAGGGTTGCCTTAAGGTAAATAACCACTAAATGCCTACGCGGACCAAATTCAGATACAGTCAAATAGTCCGTTTAAAAACTTTAAAGCGACTGGAAATGGGGGTATGTCTTGACAAATCAGCATCAGAATCATGAAATTGGTGTTAAATGCTTTGTATGCATGTATGTGATGTAGTGAAATGGTTTTATTCAGAAATATTTTGTATTCTGGCTTAAATATGAAAGTGAAAGTAAGGTTGGGGCTAACGGACAGTGAGTAAATCCGTACATGTAAGAAAATCTGTTCACCGCGTTCGACGAACCAAATTTTTCTTATATAATACATGACCCCCTACTTTTTTTTCATTTTCTTCAAGCTGGATGCTATTTCTATTGATTAAAAGATTTTGAGAGGGCCCCATGGACAAAAAGTTGACATTTTTTTTGGCTGACCAAGGTCACTTTACATTGAGTTAAAGAACAACTCTATTTGGTGGTTTGTGACCTAAAGACATGCAAAATTCCTTCAAAATCATGTTTTCATTTTTTTGCATTTAAATGAATAGAAATGCACTCAAGATGGTATTTTAACCATTTTTATCTGTGTAAAATGTCTAAAAAAGTGAAAATTTAGATTTTTATCATGAAAAATCCAGAAAAGTTCAGATTTATTTTTTCTTAAATTGACATTTTTATGTGAATGTTGCCCTTATTTTAGTATCAGACATGGATAATTGTGATTAAATATGAAGAATAGACATATTATTAGGCATCTAAAGCAAAATTTGGGTTCAGAATACCATTTTAGCACAAACACAACCCCATTCCATGTCATTATTCATACCATTTGACAGGCGCTGACCAAATTTCTCCTTAAAGGCGCATATGCGGGTTTGTAATTGTTTCTGGATTTCATGCCCAATTTGTCTAGAATTGATTGTTTTGTGCTGCATATATATAGCAGCATTGAAAAAAGTGCAAAAAACACTTAAACAGCCCAAAAAGGGTTGCCTTAAGGTAAATAACCACTAAATGCCTACGCGGACCAAATTCAGATACAGTCAAATAGTCCGTTTAAAAACTTTAAAGCGACTGGAAATGGGGGTATGTCTTGACAAATCAGCATCAGAATCATGAAATTGGTGTTAAATGCTTTGTATGCATGTATGTGATGTAGTGAAATGGTTTTATTCAGAAATATTTTGTATTCTGGCTTAAATATGAAAGTGAAAGTAAGGTTGGGGCTAACGGACAGTGAGTAAATCCGTACATGTAAGAAAATCTGTTCACCGCGTTCGACGAACCAAATTTTTCTTATATAATACATGACCCCCTACTTTTTTTTCATTTTCTTCAAGCTGGATGCTATTTCTATTGATTAAAAGATTTTGAGAGGGCCCCATGGACAAAAAGTTGACATTTTTTTTGGCTGACCAAGGTCACTTTACATTGAGTTAAAGAACAACTCTATTTGGTGGTTTGTGACCTAAAGACATGCAAAATTCCTTCAAAATCATGTTTTCATTTTTTTGCATTTAAATGAATAGAAATGCACTCAAGATGGTATTTTAACCATTTTTATCTGTGTAAAATGTCTAAAAAAGTGAAAATTTAGATTTTTATCATGAAAAATCCAGAAAAGTTCAGATTTATTTTTTCTTAAATTGACATTTTTATGTGAATGTTGCCCTTATTTTAGTATCAGACATGGATAATTGTGATTAAATATGAAGAATAGACATATTATTAGGCATCTAAAGCAAAATTTGGGTTCAGAATACCATTTTAGCACAAACACAACCCCATTCCATGTCATTATTCATACCATTTGACAGGCGCTGACCAAATTTCTCCTTAAAGGCGCATATGCGGGTTTGTAATTGTTTCTGGATTTCATGCCCAATTTGTCTAGAATTGATTGTTTTGTGCTGCATATATATAGCAGCATTGAAAAAAGTGCAAAAAACACTTAAACAGCCCAAAAAGGGTTGCCTTAAGGTAAATAACCACTAAATGCCTACGCGGACCAAATTCAGATACAGTCAAATAGTCCGTTTAAAAACTTTAAAGCGACTGGAAATGGGGGTATGTCTTGACAAATCAGCATCAGAATAATGAAATTGGTGTTAAATGCTTTGTATGCATGTATGTGATGTAGTGAAATGGTTTTATTCAGAAATATTTTGTATTCTGGCTTAAATATGAAAGTGAAAGTAAGGTTGGGGCTAACGGACAGTGAGTAAATCCGTACATGTAAGAAAATCTGTTCACCGCGTTCGACGAACCAAATTTTTCTTATATAATACATGACCCCCTACTTTTTTTTCATTTTCTTCAAGCTGGATGCTATTTCTATTGATTAAAAGATTTTGAGAGGGCCCCATGGACAAAAAGTTGACATTTTTTTTGGCTGACCAAGGTCACTTTACATTGAGTTAAAGAACAACTCTATTTGGTGGTTTGTGACCTAAAGACATGCAAAATTCCTTCAAAATCATGTTTTCATTTTTTTGCATTTAAATGAATAGAAATGCACTCAAGATGGTATTTTAACCATTTTTATCTGTGTAAAATGTCTAAAAAAGTGAAAATTTAGATTTTTATCATGAAAAATCCAGAAAAGTTCAGATTTATTTTTTCTTAAATTGACATTTTTATGTGAATGTTGCCCTTATTTTAGTATCAGACATGGATAATTGTGATTAAATATGAAGAATAGACATATTATTAGGCATCTAAAGCAAAATTTGGGTTCAGAATACCATTTTAGCACAAACACAACCCCATTCCATGTCATTATTCATACCATTTGACAGGCGCTGACCAAATTTCTCCTTAAAGGCGCATATGCGGGTTTGTAATTGTTTCTGGATTTCATGCCCAATTTGTCTAGAATTGATTGTTTTGTGCTGCATATATATAGCAGCATTGAAAAAAGTGCAAAAAACACTTAAACAGCCCAAAAAGGGTTGCCTTAAGGTAAATAACCACTAAATGCCTACGCGGACCAAATTCAGATACAGTCAAATAGTCCGTTTAAAAACTTTAAAGCGACTGGAAATGGGGGTATGTCTTGACAAATCAGCATCAGAATCATGAAATTGGTGTTAAATGCTTTGTATGCATGTATGTGATGTAGTGAAATGGTTTTATTCAGAAATATTTTGTATTCTGGCTTAAATATGAAAGTGAAAGTAAGGTTGGGGCTAACGGACAGTGAGTAAATCCGTACATGTAAGAAAATCTGTTCACCGCGTTCGACGAACCAAATTTTTCTTATATAATACATGACCCCCTACTTTTTTTTCATTTTCTTCAAGCTGGATGCTATTTCTATTGATTAAAAGATTTTGAGAGGGCCCCATGGACAAAAAGTTGACATTTTTTTTGGCTGACCAAGGTCACTTTACATTGAGTTAAAGAACAACTCTATTTGGTGGTTTGTGACCTAAAGACATGCAAAATTCCTTCAAAATCATGTTTTCATTTTTTTGCATTTAAATGAATAGAAATGCACTCAAGATGGTATTTTAACCATTTTTATCTGTGTAAAATGTCTAAAAAAGTGAAAATTTAGATTTTTATCATGAAAAATCCAGAAAAGTTCAGATTTATTTTTTCTTAAATTGACATTTTTATGTGAATGTTGCCCTTATTTTAGTATCAGACATGGATAATTGTGATTAAATATGAAGAATAGACATATTATTAGGCATCTAAAGCAAAATTTGGGTTCAGAATACCATTTTAGCACAAACACAACCCCATTCCATGTCATTATTCATACCATTTGACAGGCGCTGACCAAATTTCTCCTTAAAGGCGCATATGCGGGTTTGTAATTGTTTCTGGATTTCATGCCCAATTTGTCTAGAATTGATTGTTTTGTGCTGCATATATATAGCAGCATTGAAAAAAGTGCAAAAAACACTTAAACAGCCCAAAAAGGGTTGCCTTAAGGTAAATAACCACTAAATGCCTACGCGGACCAAATTCAGATACAGTCAAATAGTCCGTTTAAAAACTTTAAAGCGACTGGAAATGGGGGTATGTCTTGACAAATCAGCATCAGAATCATGAAATTGGTGTTAAATGCTTTGTATGCATGTATGTGATGTAGTGAAATGGTTTTATTCAGAAATATTTTGTATTCTGGCTTAAATATGAAAGTGAAAGTAAGGTTGGGGCTAACGGACAGTGAGTAAATCCGTACATGTAAGAAAATCTGTTCACCGCGTTCGACGAACCAAATTTTTCTTATATAATACATGACCCCCTACTTTTTTTTCATTTTCTTCAAGCTGGATGCTATTTCTATTGATTAAAAGATTTTGAGAGGGCCCCATGGACAAAAAGTTGACATTTTTTTTGGCTGACCAAGGTCACTTTACATTGAGTTAAAGAACAACTCTATTTGGTGGTTTGTGACCTAAAGACATGCAAAATTCCTTCAAAATCATGTTTTCATTTTTTTGCATTTAAATGAATAGAAATGCACTCAAGATGGTATTTTAACCATTTTTATCTGTGTAAAATGTCTAAAAAAGTGAAAATTTAGATTTTTATCATGAAAAATCCAGAAAAGTTCAGATTTATTTTTTCTTAAATTGACATTTTTATGTGAATGTTGCCCTTATTTTAGTATCAGACATGGATAATTGTGATTAAATATGAAGAATAGACATATTATTAGGCATCTAAAGCAAAATTTGGGTTCAGAATACCATTTTAGCACAAACACAACCCCATTCCATGTCATTATTCATACCATTTGACAGGCGCTGACCAAATTTCTCCTTAAAGGCGCATATGCGGGTTTGTAATTGTTTCTGGATTTCATGCCCAATTTGTCTAGAATTGATTGTTTTGTGCTGCATATATATAGCAGCATTGAAAAAAGTGCAAAAAACACTTAAACAGCCCAAAAAGGGTTGCCTTAAGGTAAATAACCACTAAATGCCTACGCGGACCAAATTCAGATACAGTCAAATAGTCCGTTTAAAAACTTTAAAGCGACTGGAAATGGGGGTATGTCTTGACAAATCAGCATCAGAATCATGAAATTGGTGTTAAATGCTTTGTATGCATGTATGTGATGTAGTGAAATGGTTTTATTCAGAAATATTTTGTATTCTGGCTTAAATATGAAAGTGAAAGTAAGGTTGGGGCTAACGGACAGTGAGTAAATCCGTACATGTAAGAAAATCTGTTCACCGCGTTCGACGAACCAAATTTTTCTTATATAATACATGACCCCCTACTTTTTTTTCATTTTCTTCAAGCTGGATGCTATTTCTATTGATTAAAAGATTTTGAGAGGGCCCCATGGACAAAAAGTTGACATTTTTTTTGGCTGACCAAGGTCACTTTACATTGAGTTAAAGAACAACTCTATTTGGTGGTTTGTGACCTAAAGACATGCAAAATTCCTTCAAAATCATGTTTTCATTTTTTTGCATTTAAATGAATAGAAATGCACTCAAGATGGTATTTTAACCATTTTTATCTGTGTAAAATGTCTAAAAAAGTGAAAATTTAGATTTTTATCATGAAAAATCCAGAAAAGTTCAGATTTATTTTTTCTTAAATTGACATTTTTATGTGAATGTTGCCCTTATTTTAGTATCAGACATGGATAATTGTGATTAAATATGAAGAATAGACATATTATTAGGCATCTAAAGCAAAATTTGGGTTCAGAATACCATTTTAGCACAAACACAACCCCATTCCATGTCATTATTCATACCATTTGACAGGCGCTGACCAAATTTCTCCTTAAAGGCGCATATGCGGGTTTGTAATTGTTTCTGGATTTCATGCCCAATTTGTCTAGAATTGATTGTTTTGTGCTGCATATATATAGCAGCATTGAAAAAAGTGCAAAAAACACTTAAACAGCCCAAAAAGGGTTGCCTTAAGGTAAATAACCACTAAATGCCTACGCGGACCAAATTCAGATACAGTCAAATAGTCCGTTTAAAAACTTTAAAGCGACTGGAAATGGGGGTATGTCTTGACAAATCAGCATCAGAATCATGAAATTGGTGTTAAATGCTTTGTATGCATGTATGTGATGTAGTGAAATGGTTTTATTCAGAAATATTTTGTATTCTGGCTTAAATATGAAAGTGAAAGTAAGGTTGGGGCTAACGGACAGTGAGTAAATCCGTACATGTAAGAAAATCTGTTCACCGCGTTCGACGAACCAAATTTTTCTTATATAATACATGACCCCCTACTTTTTTTTCATTTTCTTCAAGCTGGATGCTATTTCTATTGATTAAAAGATTTTGAGAGGGCCCCATGGACAAAAAGTTGACATTTTTTTTGGCTGACCAAGGTCACTTTACATTGAGTTAAAGAACAACTCTATTTGGTGGTTTGTGACCTAAAGACATGCAAAATTCCTTCAAAATCATGTTTTCATTTTTTTGCATTTAAATGAATAGAAATGCACTCAAGATGGTATTTTAACCATTTTTATCTGTGTAAAATGTCTAAAAAAGTGAAAATTTAGATTTTTATCATGAAAAATCAAGAAAAGTTCAGATTTATTTTTTCTTAAATTGACATTTTTATGTGAATGTTGCCCTTATTTTAGTATCAGACATGGATAATTGTGATTAAATATGAAGAATAGACATATTATTAGGCATCTAAAGCAAAATTTGGGTTCAGAATACCATTTTAGCACAAACACAACCCCATTCCATGTCATTATTCATACCATTTGACAGGCGCTGACCAAATTTCTCCTTAAAGGCGCATATGCGGGTTTGTAATTGTTTCTGGATTTCATGCCCAATTTGTCTAGAATTGATTGTTTTGTGCTGCATATATATAGCAGCATTGAAAAAAGTGCAAAAAACACTTAAACAGCCTACGCGGACCAAATTCAGATACAGTCAAATAGTCCGTTTAAAAACTTTAAAGCGACTGGAAATGGGGGTATGTCTTGACAAATCAGCATCAGAATCATGAAATTGGTGTTAAATGCTTTGTATGCATGTATGTGATGTAGTGAAATGGTTTTATTCAGAAATATTTTGTATTCTGGCTTAAATATGAAAGTGAAAGTAAGGTTGGGGCTAACGGACAGTGAGTAAATCCGTACATGTAAGAAAATCTGTTCACCGCGTTCGACGAACCAAATTTTTCTTATATAATACATGACCCCCTACTTTTTTTTCATTTTCTTCAAGCTGGATGCTATTTCTATTGATTAAAAGATTTTGAGAGGGCCCCATGGACAAAAAGTTGACATTTTTTTTGGCTGACCAAGGTCACTTTACATTGAGTTAAAGAACAACTCTATTTGGTGGTTTGTGACCTAAAGACATGCAAAATTCCTTCAAAATCATGTTTTCATTTTTTTGCATTTAAATGAATAGAAATGCACTCAAGATGGTATTTTAACCATTTTTATCTGTGTAAAATGTCTAAAAAAGTGAAAATTTAGATTTTTATCATGAAAAATCCAGAAAAGTTCAGATTTATTTTTTCTTAAATTGACATTTTTATGTGAATGTTGCCCTTATTTTAGTATCAGACATGGATAATTGTGATTAAATATGAAGAATAGACATATTATTAGGCATCTAAAGCAAAATTTGGGTTCAGAATACCATTTTAGCACAAACACAACCCCATTCCATGTCATTATTCATACCATTTGACAGGCGCTGACCAAATTTCTCCTTAAAGGCGCATATGCGGGTTTGTAATTGTTTCTGGATTTCATGCCCAATTTGTCTAGAATTGATTGTTTTGTGCTGCATATATATAGCAGCATTGAAAAAAGTGCAAAAAACACTTAAACAGCCCAAAAAGGGTTGCCTTAAGGTAAATAACCACTAAATGCCTACGCGGACCAAATTCAGATACAGTCAAATAGTCCGTTTAAAAACTTTAAAGCGACTGGAAATGGGGGTATGTCTTGACAAATCAGCATCAGAATCATGAAATTGGTGTTAAATGCTTTGTATGCATGTATGTGATGTAGTGAAATGGTTTTATTCAGAAATATTTTGTATTCTGGCTTAAATATGAAAGTGAAAGTAAGGTTGGGGCTAACGGACAGTGAGTAAATCCGTACATGTAAGAAAATCTGTTCACCGCGTTCGACGAACCAAATTTTTCTTATATAATACATGACCCCCTACTTTTTTTTCATTTTCTTCAAGCTGGATGCTATTTCTATTGATTAAAAGATTTTGAGAGGGCCCCATGGACAAAAAGTTGACATTTTTTTTGGCTGACCAAGGTCACTTTACATTGAGTTAAAGAACAACTCTATTTGGTGGTTTGTGACCTAAAGACATGCAAAATTCCTTCAAAATCATGTTTTCATTTTTTTGCATTTAAATGAATAGAAATGCACTCAAGATGGTATTTTAACCATTTTTATCTGTGTAAAATGTCTAAAAAAGTGAAAATTTAGATTTTTATCATGAAAAATCCAGAAAAGTTCAGATTTATTTTTTCTTAAATTGACATTTTTATGTGAATGTTGCCCTTATTTTAGTATCAGACATGGATAATTGTGATTAAATATGAAGAATAGACATATTATTAGGCATCTAAAGCAAAATTTGGGTTCAGAATACCATTTTAGCACAAACACAACCCCATTCCATGTCATTATTCATACCATTTGACAGGCGCTGACCAAATTTCTCCTTAAAGGCGCATATGCGGGTTTGTAATTGTTTCTGGATTTCATGCCCAATTTGTCTAGAATTGATTGTTTTGTGCTGCATATATATAGCAGCATTGAAAAAAGTGCAAAAAACACTTAAACAGCCCAAAAAGGGTTGCCTTAAGGTAAATAACCACTAAATGCCTACGCGGACCAAATTCAGATACAGTCAAATAGTCCGTTTAAAAACTTTAAAGCGACTGGAAATGGGGGTATGTCTTGACAAATCAGCATCAGAATCATGAAATTGGTGTTAAATGCTTTGTATGCATGTATGTGATGTAGTGAAATGGTTTTATTCAGAAATATTTTGTATTCTGGCTTAAATATGAAAGTGAAAGTAAGGTTGGGGCTAACGGACAGTGAGTAAATCCGTACATGTAAGAAAATCTGTTCACCGCGTTCGACGAACCAAATTTTTCTTATATAATACATGACCCCCTACTTTTTTTTCATTTTCTTCAAGCTGGATGCTATTTCTATTGATTAAAAGATTTTGAGAGGGCCCCATGGACAAAAAGTTGACATTTTTTTTGGCTGACCAAGGTCACTTTACATTGAGTTAAAGAACAACTCTATTTGGTGGTTTGTGACCTAAAGACATGCAAAATTCCTTCAAAATCATGTTTTCATTTTTTTGCATTTAAATGAATAGAAATGCACTCAAGATGGTATTTTAACCATTTTTATCTGTGTAAAATGTCTAAAAAAGTGAAAATTTAGATTTTTATCATGAAAAATCCAGAAAAGTTCAGATTTATTTTTTCTTAAATTGACATTTTTATGTGAATGTTGCCCTTATTTTAGTATCAGACATGGATAATTGTGATTAAATATGAAGAATAGACATATTATTAGGCATCTAAAGCAAAATTTGGGTTCAGAATACCATTTTAGCACAAACACAACCCCATTCCATGTCATTATTCATACCATTTGACAGGCGCTGACCAAATTTCTCCTTAAAGGCGCATATGCGGGTTTGTAATTGTTTCTGGATTTCATGCCCAATTTGTCTAGAATTGATTGTTTTGTGCTGCATATATATAGCAGCATTGAAAAAAGTGCAAAAAACACTTAAACAGCCCAAAAAGGGTTGCCTTAAGGTAAATAACCACTAAATGCCTACGCGGACCAAATTCAGATACAGTCAAATAGTCCGTTTAAAAACTTTAAAGCGACTGGAAATGGGGGTATGTCTTGACAAATCAGCATCAGAATCATGAAATTGGTGTTAAATGCTTTGTATGCATGTATGTGATGTAGTGAAATGGTTTTATTCAGAAATATTTTGTATTCTGGCTTAAATATGAAAGTGAAAGTAAGGTTGGGGCTAACGGACAGTGAGTAAATCCGTACATGTAAGAAAATCTGTTCACCGCGTTCGACGAACCAAATTTTTCTTATATAATACATGACCCCCTACTTTTTTTTCATTTTCTTCAAGCTGGATGCTATTTCTATTGATTAAAAGATTTTGAGAGGGCCCCATGGACAAAAAATTGACATTTTTTTTGGCTGACCAAGGTCACTTTACATTGAGTTAAAGAACAACTCTATTTGGTGGTTTGTGACCTAAAGACATGCAAAATTCCTTCAAAATCATGTTTTCATTTTTTTGCATTTAAATGAATAGAAATGCACTCAAGATGGTATTTTAACCATTTTTATCTGTGTAAAATGTCTAAAAAAGTGAAAATTTAGATTTTTATCATGAAAAATCCAGAAAAGTTCAGATTTATTTTTTCTTAAATTGACATTTTTATGTGAATGTTGCCCTTATTTTAGTATCAGACATGGATAATTGTGATTAAATATGAAGAATAGACATATTATTAGGCATCTAAAGCAAAATTTGGGTTCAGAATACCATTTTAGCACAAACACAACCCCATTCCATGTCATTATTCATACCATTTGACAGGCGCTGACCAAATTTCTCCTTAAAGGCGCATATGCGGGTTTGTAATTGTTTCTGGATTTCATGCCCAATTTGTCTAGAATTGATTGTTTTGTGCTGCATATATATAGCAGCATTGAAAAAAGTGCAAAAAACACTTAAACAGCCCAAAAAGGGTTGCCTTAAGGTAAATAACCACTAAATGCCTACGCGGACCAAATTCAGATACAGTCAAATAGTCCGTTTAAAAACTTTAAAGCGACTGGAAATGGGGGTATGTCTTGACAAATCAGCATCAGAATCATGAAATTGGTGTTAAATGCTTTGTATGCATGTATGTGATGTAGTGAAATGGTTTTATTCAGAAATATTTTGTATTCTGGCTTAAATATGAAAGTGAAAGTAAGGTTGGGGCTAACGGACAGTGAGTAAATCCGTACATGTAAGAAAATCTGTTCACCGCGTTCGACGAACCAAATTTTTCTTATATAATACATGACCCCCTACTTTTTTTTCATTTTCTTCAAGCTGGATGCTATTTCTATTGATTAAAAGATTTTGAGAGGGCCCCATGGACAAAAAGTTGACATTTTTTTTGGCTGACCAAGGTCACTTTACATTGAGTTAAAGAACAACTCTATTTGGTGGTTTGTGACCTAAAGACATGCAAAATTCCTTCAAAATCATGTTTTCATTTTTTTGCATTTAAATGAATAGAAATGCACTCAAGATGGTATTTTAACCATTTTTATCTGTGTAAAATGTCTAAAAAAGTGAAAATTTAGATTTTTATCATGAAAAATCCAGAAAAGTTCAGATTTATTTTTTCTTAAATTGACATTTTTATGTGAATGTTGCCCTTATTTTAGTATCAGACATGGATAATTGTGATTAAATATGAAGAATAGACATATTATTAGGCATCTAAAGCAAAATTTGGGTTCAGAATACCATTTTAGCACAAACACAACCCCATTCCATGTCATTATTCATACCATTTGACAGGCGCTGACCAAATTTCTCCTTAAAGGCGCATATGCGGGTTTGTAATTGTTTCTGGATTTCATGCCCAATTTGTCTAGAATTGATTGTTTTGTGCTGCATATATATAGCAGCATTGAAAAAAGTGCAAAAAACACTTAAACAGCCCAAAAAGGGTTGCCTTAAGGTAAATAACCACTAAATGCCTACGCGGACCAAATTCAGATACAGTCAAATAGTCCGTTTAAAAACTTTAAAGCGACTGGAAATGGGGGTATGTCTTGACAAATCAGCATCAGAATCATGAAATTGGTGTTAAATGCTTTGTATGCATGTATGTGATGTAGTGAAATGGTTTTATTCAGAAATATTTTGTATTCTGGCTTAAATATGAAAGTGAAAGTAAGGTTGGGGCTAACGGACAGTGAGTAAATCCGTACATGTAAGAAAATCTGTTCACCGCGTTCGACGAACCAAATTTTTCTTATATAATACATGACCCCCTACTTTTTTTTCATTTTCTTCAAGCTGGATGCTATTTCTATTGATTAAAAGATTTTGAGAGGGCCCCATGGACAAAAAATTGACATTTTTTTTGGCTGACCAAGGTCACTTTACATTGAGTTAAAGAACAACTCTATTTGGTGGTTTGTGACCTAAAGACATGCAAAATTCCTTCAAAATCATGTTTTCATTTTTTTGCATTTAAATGAATAGAAATGCACTCAAGATGGTATTTTAACCATTTTTATCTGTGTAAAATGTCTAAAAAAGTGAAAATTTAGATTTTTATCATGAAAAATCCAGAAAAGTTCAGATTTATTTTTTCTTAAATTGACATTTTTATGTGAATGTTGCCCTTATTTTAGTATCAGACATGGATAATTGTGATTAAATATGAAGAATAGACATATTATTAGGCATCTAAAGCAAAATTTGGGTTCAAAATACCATTTTAGCACAAACACAACCCCATTCCATGTCATTATTCATACCATTTGACAGGCGCTGACCAAATTTCTCCTTAAAGGCGCATATGCGGGTTTGTAATTGTTTCTGGATTTCATGCCCAATTTGTCTAGAATTGATTGTTTTGTGCTGCATATATATAGCAGCATTGAAAAAAGTGCAAAAAACACTTAAACAGCCCAAAAAGGGTTGCCTTAAGGTAAATAACCACTAAATGCCTACGCGGACCAAATTCAGATACAGTCAAATAGTCCGTTTAAAAACTTTAAAGCGACTGGAAATGGGGGTATGTCTTGACAAATCAGCATCAGAATCATGAAATTGGTGTTAAATGCTTTGTATGCATGTATGTGATGTAGTGAAATGGTTTTATTCAGAAATATTTTGTATTCTGGCTTAAATATGAAAGTGAAAGTAAGGTTGGGGCTAACGGACAGTGAGTAAATCCGTACATGTAAGAAAATCTGTTCACCGCGTTCGACGAACCAAATTTTTCTTATATAATACATGACCCCCTACTTTTTTTTCATTTTCTTCAAGCTGGATGCTATTTCTATTGATTAAAAGATTTTGAGAGGGCCCCATGGACAAAAAGTTGACATTTTTTTTGGCTGACCAAGGTCACTTTACATTGAGTTAAAGAACAACTCTATTTGGTGGTTTGTGACCTAAAGACATGCAAAATTCCTTCAAAATCATGTTTTCATTTTTTTGCATTTAAATGAATAGAAATGCACTCAAGATGGTATTTTAACCATTTTTATCTGTGTAAAATGTCTAAAAAAGTGAAAATTTAGATTTTTATCATGAAAAATCCAGAAAAGTTCAGATTTATTTTTTCTTAAATTGACATTTTTATGTGAATGTTGCCCTTATTTTAGTATCAGACATGGATAATTGTGATTAAATATGAAGAATAGACATATTATTAGGCATCTAAAGCAAAATTTGGGTTCAGAATACCATTTTAGCACAAACACAACCCCATTCCATGTCATTATTCATACCATTTGACAGGCGCTGACCAAATTTCTCCTTAAAGGCGCATATGCGGGTTTGTAATTGTTTCTGGATTTCATGCCCAATTTGTCTAGAATTGATTGTTTTGTGCTGCATATATATAGCAGCATTGAAAAAAGTGCAAAAAACACTTAAACAGCCCAAAAAGGGTTGCCTTAAGGTAAATAACCACTAAATGCCTACGCGGACCAAATTCAGATACAGTCAAATAGTCCGTTTAAAAACTTTAAAGCGACTGGAAATGGGGGTATGTCTTGACAAATCAGCATCAGAATCATGAAATTGGTGTTAAATGCTTTGTATGCATGTATGTGATGTAGTGAAATGGTTTTATTCAGAAATATTTTGTATTCTGGCTTAAATATGAAAGTGAAAGTAAGGTTGGGGCTAACGGACAGTGAGTAAATCCGTACATGTAAGAAAATCTGTTCACCGTGTTCGACGAACCAAATTTTTCTTATATAATACATGACCCCCTACTTTTTTTTCATTTTCTTCAAGCTGGATGCTATTTCTATTGATTAAAAGATTTTGAGAGGGCCCCATGGACAAAAAGTTGACATTTTTTTTGGCTGACCAAGGTCACTTTACATTGAGTTAAAGAACAACTCTATTTGGTGGTTTGTGACCTAAAGACATGCAAAATTCCTTCAAAATCATGTTTTCATTTTTTTGCATTTAAATGAATAGAAATGCACTCAAGATGGTATTTTAACCATTTTTATCTGTGTAAAATGTCTAAAAAAGTGAAAATTTAGATTTTTATCATGAAAAATCCAGAAAAGTTCAGATTTATTTTTTCTTAAATTGACATTTTTATGTGAATGTTGCCCTTATTTTAGTATCAGACATGGATAATTGTGATTAAATATGAAGAATAGACATATTATTAGGCATCTAAAGCAAAATTTGGGTTCAGAATACCATTTTAGCACAAACACAACCCCATTCCATGTCATTATTCATACCATTTGACAGGCGCTGACCAAATTTCTCCTTAAAGGCGCATATGCGGGTTTGTAATTGTTTCTGGATTTCATGCCCAATTTGTCTAGAATTGATTGTTTTGTGCTGCATATATATAGCAGCATTGAAAAAAGTGCAAAAAACACTTAAACAGCCCAAAAAGGGTTGCCTTAAGGTAAATAACCACTAAATGCCTACGCGGACCAAATTCAGATACAGTCAAATAGTCCGTTTAAAAACTTTAAAGCGACTGGAAATGGGGGTATGTCTTGACAAATCAGCATCAGAATCATGAAATTGGTGTTAAATGCTTTGTATGCATGTATGTGATGTAGTGAAATGGTTTTATTCAGAAATATTTTGTATTCTGGCTTAAATATGAAAGTGAAAGTAAGGTTGGGGCTAACGGACAGTGAGTAAATCCGTACATGTAAGAAAATCTGTTCACCGCGTTCGACGAACCAAATTTTTCTTATATAATACATGACCCCCTACTTTTTTTTCATTTTCTTCAAGCTGAATGCTATTTCTATTGATTAAAAGATTTTGAGAGGGCCCCATGGACAAAAAGTTGACATTTTTTTTGGCTGACCAAGGTCACTTTACATTGAGTTAAAGAACAACTCTATTTGGTGGTTTGTGACCTAACCCGTGCCAAATAATAACACAGCTTTATCAAAAACGCAGCTTTAATGAAGCTTTTATCATCAAAAGGTGCGCTTTTTCATGATAGCTGCGTTTTTTTATATACAAGCTGCGCTTTTTCTTGGTAGCTGCGTTTACTTCATAAAAGCTTCGCTTTTTGTTACAAAAGCTTTGCTTTTTCTCAATAGCTGCACTTTCTTCATAAAAGCTGAGTTTTTTTGTTATAAAAGGTGCGTTTTTTTATAAATGTTGCGCTTTATTCACAGAAGCTGCGTTTTTTTCATAAGAGCTGCGTCTTTTCTACCTGATTAGAAACGCTTTTCAAAAAGTTTAGTTTTTATTTAGGAATGCTGCGTCTTTTCCATCCAAAGCTGCGTTTTTTGTCTTTTTTTAAGAATTTAAAAAGACGAAGCTCTCAACAGAAAAGATGAAGCTTTCAAAGAAAAAACCAAGCTTTTGATCTATTCAAAAGATTTATATTTTTACTGTTTAAAATAGTGTATAGATAGGGTCTTCAAACTACAACTCCAAAATATTCAATATATTGGATCAAATTTAACATATATGTTTTTGAAACAAAAAGGTAAGTCATTTTTCATTATTGTGTTTATCTTGTCATCAGTATAGGATGCAGATCAGATCAAATTCTGTATACAATATGAGGATGAGGTTTGTAAAAAGAAGTAATCACTAATGGTTGATGTTCTAGTCAAATACTTCATAAAAAGTAATAGTTTGAGCCTCACACTATTACTTTTTACGAGGCATTTGAAGGTGAGGTTTAAGATCAAATGCTTAGTAAAATAAGAATGGTTTGGGGTTCAAGTCAAATGCTCAGTGAAATGAATTAAGGTTCAGGTCAAAAGCTTTATAAAAATAATTTTGGTTGAGATTCAGTTCATTGGTAAAGATAAATGGGTCTAATCCTTATAAATTAATAAATTGGTTGAGGATCAGGTCAAATGCTTTGTTATATATATCTTTGAAGTTATGCCCAAATGTTTTTTTAAATAAAGGGCTGAGTATCTGGTCAATACATATTAATAATACACCCTTTGAACTAAAGCTCTGTTAAAAGAGTTTGTTGAGGTTCGGGTTAAATGCTTTGTATAAATAAAAGGATGAGCCCAAGTCAAATGGTTTGAAAAAATAAATGGGTTGGGGTTCAGGTCAAATGGTTTGAAAAAATAAATGGGTTGAGGATCAAGTCAAATGGTTTAAGAAATGAATGGATTGAACCTCAGGTCAAATACATTGTAAAAATAAACCTTTTGAAGTTCTGAACTAATTTTCTGATAAAAGAATTTGTTGAGGTTCAGGTAAAATGCTTTTAAAATTGATTTAACAAATAAATGAGTTGAGGTTCAAGTAAAATTCTTCATTAAATGTAAATTGGTTTTTGATTCACATCAAATGCCTTGTAAAAGAAATGAAAGGGTGAAGTTCTAGTCAAGTGCTTTGAAAAATAAAATGGTTGAGGTTCAAGTCAAATGCATTGTCAAAAAACAAATGGCTTAGGATTTAGTTCAAATGCTTTGCACATAAAAAGTGGGTTAGGTTAGATTCAAATGAGTTGTAAAAATATAAAAGGGTGAGGTGCAAGTCAAATTATCTGAAATAAAAATTGGTTGAGGATCAAGTCAAATGCTTTGTAAAAATAACTTGAGGACTCAGGTGTGTGTTATAGGTTGAGGTTCAGGTCATTCTGTGCAAAAATAATTGGTTTGAGTAAAATAAGTGGAAAACAACTTTTTTGAGGATCGGGTCAAATGGTTTGAAAAAAATAAATGGGTTGAGGATCAAGTAAAATGGTTTAAGAAATGAAAGGATTGAGCCTCAGGTCAAATACATTGTAAAAATAAACCTTTTGAAGTTCTGAACTAATTTTCTGATATAAGAATTTGTTGAGGATCAGGTAAAATGCTTTTAAAATTGATTTAACAAATAAATGAGTTGAGGTTCAGGTTAAATTTTTCATTAAATGTAAATTGGTTTTTGATTCACATCAAATGCCTTGTATAAGAAATGAAAGGGTGAAGTTCTAGTCAAGTGCTTTGAAAAATAAAATGGTTGAGGTTCAAGTCAAATGCATTGTCAAAAAACAAATGGCTTAGGATTTAGTTCAAATGCTTTGCAAATAAAAAGTGGGTTAGGTTAGATTCAAATGAGTTGTGAAAATATAAAAGGGTGAGGTGCAAGTCAAATTATTTGAAATAAAAATTGGTTGAGGATCAAGTCAAATGCTTTGTAAAAATAACTTGAGGACTCAGGTGTGCGTTATAGGTTGAGGTTCAGGTCATTCTGTGCAAAAATAATTGGTTTGAGTAAAATAAGTGGAAAACAACTTTTTTGAGGATCGGGTCAAATTCTCTCCAAAATAAATGTGATAAAGTTCTGATTGATTGCTTTGCAAAAAGGATGAAAATCTGGTCAAATTCTCTATAGCCCTGTCCTTGTGAAATATTTATGTGTATAAAGATATATGTCAAACAAGTAATTAACAAGGTGACACGTCGTATATTAACAAGATACCGTGAGATACGTCAATCACCCGTAAATCACTCTCAAATTAAGAACGTTTGCGCATCAGCTAATGAGATCGCGGTCACGCATTACCCACGTGCGATATTTTTGATTGACAAGGGTAACTTACGTTAGAACTGATCCGTGAGTGAAAACGGCACCAGTTAATTTCACTAGAAAAGTAATTTATTCGTAACGTTACACATAATCCAAAATAGCGTTAAGTCTATGCATAGATCTAACTCAGCTTACCTAAATTAATAATTGTTAGAATCCCGTAATATGTTAAAACCTCAAAGCATGTGTGTTATCCAATAATTTTAAAACACGGGACACATAATATTTCATCGTATCCACAAATTCACCAAAGAAACGTGTAGTCTGCGAGTTAGATGACGTCATTATGCATAACTCACGCGTGTACTGTATTTGACACATGTGACAGTGTGCTCGCTATTTTTGGACGATATTAAAAAGGGACGAATGCGTAATTACGCTGGGAAATGTTTTTTTGTTTAAATGGATAACGAACGTACAGATCTTATTCCTTAATGGAGTTTGACTGGATTGTTAGTAAGTTCGACTATTTCAATACGAACTCTTACGTTATATTAGAATAGATTTTAAATTCGTTTATGGAAACGCGATTTAAGAATGATCTTTATTTCCTAACAAGACAACTGAGGTCATCTTAACGACGGGGTAGATCTATAAAAGATATTCCCGACGTAGAAATATTATTAATAGTGGAATCGAGATCTGTACATGTATGTCTACTGTAGTGGTACGCGCACGTTTGTCATTTTTAGAACTCATGTAGGATATAGATGCTAAAATTTGCTTACACAGTCTTTTTATAGAAAGAGATATACAGTTTGCGATTAGTATATCGATCCAATAAAGGCCTACATCGTGCGAAATTGGGTGCGACTAAGCTGCATACAACGGCCCTGCATCGTCAAATAAAGAAGAAGAAGTTACTTTCGGTTTCGTATCAAATTACGAGAAAACCTATACTGTACCGTCTGTACACGTTCTTTAAAAGACAATCGTTGAGATTATCAGTTCAACATCGTGTAATTGTGCATTCAACTTGATGAATGATGTCCAAGAATATACCTATTAGTACGTCAAAGGCCTAATTTAGGTCTTTGCGTACGTGATTAGTCTAAGATCGTGTTCAAATGAAATAGTTTTAAAAATATTTCATTATAAACGATATATTTCTCCACAATGTATCATTTTTTATCGACTATAAAGGCAAACGTGATTTCTTGAAATATATTTTTCGTATTTTTACCGATCCCGGGATGTACGGTAAGCGGGAATTTATCTAACCTGATGACGCTCTTTGTTTTAAAATTAACCAATCAGCGGTCGAGGTTTATGTGTTTTATTTGAAAATGGAAATCGTGTGAAAGGACCACGAAAAAAATGCAAATCACCATTGTTGTACGAAAACAGCAAGGTAAGTATATTATTATTCTTGGAAAGGCAAGTATTAGTTTTTAACTTCAAATAATGAAACGGAAAATCCACGATTGTCTGTCTTACGAGTAAACTGTCCCATTTTTGAAACATGTAAACAATCCCAATTTCGAAGCGACGTACGGCAAATTCCGTCCGTTGTTAATTCAATCGTTACGAAAATTCCACGCACATTTTCGAAAAAGTGACGATGTTATTTACGTGATATACACATACTTCGATATATTTAACTAAGCAAGAAATGAAATAGACGAGTATTTGACGAAAATTAAGTTCGAAATTGTCACCGGAAATGGCCATTTTGGCGGTGATTTTAAAAAAAATAAAATGTGAACTGCGTTGATATAAGTAGAAATTAGCTAAGATTTTTTTACATGAATTATACATAGAGACTATTAACATTGAAATATGCAAGACATAGTGCGTATGTGTGGCCAATTTATGACCATGTACCTCAATCTGACTGGTAGGACCCCCCCCCCCTCTTCAAAAGAAAAGTTGCTTGGTGAAGTGTGTTTATGTAAACATGTCTCATTAATTATGAAAGCTATGGCTCTGGCACTTACAACACTTGTTCATTATACATGCCTTAGCATGAAAAGCAAGACCTGTAACTCATATCATATGCATTTTGTAAGCTAGTGTTGTTTGTGTATAAATGTTTTTTCTTTACAGGCTTTGAACAGTATCTGCATGATGGATGTGATTTATACAACAAAGTCTGAAGAATGGGGATTTAACACATTGTGGAACATGATCAATAACATTGAACAAGCCATATGCTGGGATAGCTGACACAAGCACAGTAAAATCTACTATATATATAATTTTTGTGTCGCCTGAAAAGGCAATTTTTGTGTCGCCTGAAAAGGCGACATATAGGTGTTACTTTGGCGGCGTCACAAATTGCTTGTCCGGAGCATAACTTTGTCACCTCAAGTTCAAATGACTCAAGATTTGGTATGCATGTTTCTTGCAATAAGCCAAAGTGCAGTGCGCAAAAACTATAACTCTACCTTGCATCGTTTTTGAATTATTTCCCTTTGATTGATTTTATTACAGCATTTCTTGTCCAGAGTATAACTTTGTCACCTTATGTTCAAATGACTCAAGATTTGGTATGCATGTTTCTTGCAATAAGCCAAAGTGCAGTGCACAAGAACTATAACTCATCCTTGCATCGTTTTTGAATTATGTCCCTTTGATTGATTTTATTACAGCATTTCAATTTATAACTTTGTCACCTCAAGTTCAAATGATTTATGATTTGGTATGGGCTCTAGTCCTATATTCTGATCTGATATTTAATCTAGGTTTCAGTTATAATTAGTTAATCTTTTATGAAGCTTGTGTTAATTATGTCAAAATGTTTTATTCTCTACAGGGCTTATTCACAATTTTTTCAGGCTTTCAACAGTATCTGCATGATGGATGTGATTTATACAGCAAAGTCTGAAGAATGGGGTTTTAACTTTTAACACATTGTGGAACCTGATTAAGAGCAAGCCAGTCTAGGATAGCTGAAACAAGCACAGTAATTCTACTATATTATATATATAGTATATATTTGCAACTAGGGATATAACTAGAGTAGATTTGTATATCCCCCAAATACATTTTTAGGGGGGGGGGATACTGGTATATAATTAAAATTAAACAAGTGTATAAAATTCACTGAAAAATCCATGAAAGTTCATTACAATTGATTTAGCATTCTGGTTTGATGATCTTACCAGAGTGTAAGCCCCTTAATTATATTCTTGGTGAGCCTAGTTGCCATTTGCCGGTCTGTCTGTCTGACATAATTTATTTTGTTCTAGATTTTAACTCAATCACCATAGCAGCCTAGCAGCATTAAAAAACCTATTGATTTAAAACTTATCAGCTACTTGGATTACTAGGTCACAAGGGGGTTTGTGCAGTTGGGTCACTGTGCAGCGGGACATTGTGGAACTTGGTCAGGTCTTGGCTGTGTTTCATTTGGTCTCATGCAAGAACCACTATTCTATAATTTCTATGTGAAATTGGGTCCTGCTGCATTTGTTCAGCGGGGACTTGGACTTTTAATTGTTTATTTGGCTTATGTGCGGTCATTGCTCAATGTAGTTGTGTTGTGGTGTTTCTGATTTCTGTGCTCGGATGGTTAGGTTGAGTGATACTTTCCATGTCTGATTTTCTCATACCTTGTTTGCATAGAGTTATAATTTTATCCCCAGGGCTTTGAAATTTTGCATGATACATTCTTGTCAGGGACATAACTTATACTGTATCAAGAGCTATCAAATTGAAACTTTCGTTGGTGAATATTAATCATTTAGGTTAAATGTTACATGCTCAAGAACCGTAATTATTGAAGGCAATGGCCTTCATAGCGAAGTGGTTAGTGTGCTAAGCGCCTAATCTTGCAACCTGGGTTCAAATCTGGATGGAGGCATATATATGCATAGCATAATTCAGCAGAAAGCTGACTCGCAAATAAATGTTTGGCATCAAGAGATATTTTTTAAATGTGTTTTTGAAACCTTTTATGGCTGTATTTTTCATTTCTTGCCATTTCAATTTAATGATGAGTACACGTAATAAAAATCATTGGAGATTGATTGTTAGTGTCAGTATGTCCAACAGTTGGATGTACTTATTTCTGATATAATTTTGATGGGTTTTTTAAGAAATTTCAGTTGAATGTACATTTCTTTTCTTTTTTTGCAGCATCCATCTAATAACCAAGGACTAATTCAAATATCGAACACCCTATTATGTGTTATGATGATGGCTTGGGCTTCTCAAGATGGTGCAGAGAGCTTGAAAATACGGTTTTTGTTTCTTAATATTATTTTCTCTATATAAGATTGTTTAGAAGTAGAAAAAGCTGCATAACTCTTGTGTACAGAAACTGATTGTACTAGATTTGTAAAAGGCAGAGAGAAAGCTAAGAAATATGTGCACCAGTGGGTAGGAATGAGACAAGACTTACCGAGCTAGCCTATTGCATATATATGCATGGCCTCTTTTATAAGAAATAAATTCCAAGATTCCCTTCGACATTTTCAATGTTCATTGACATTGAACACTTTTAGCTAACTGTCACAGAGTGACATGCGTTTGTCAAAAAAATCTTGATACAGATGGGAGTTTATTTTAGCATGTTGTATCACCATATATTCTGATTTCATCAGAAGTGCTTCAAATAGGTCCCTCTTTTGAGTGGGGAGCAGTGACCTAGAGGTAGAGCACCAACCTTAAGATTGCGATCTAGTAAAAATTTATGAAAGTTCTTACTTCATATTTTTAATCACTCCATGGCAATTCTAGTTCTTAATTGAAAACAAGATTTCCAGAATTTAAATTACCAGGCACTGGCATGCAATATGTAAGTATAATGCCCCAATCCAATATACTATTTAAGGTTATGATTTAGAAACAAGCAAGAACCAAAACATCCCACCAATATCTCCCCCACTTTAGTCTTACAACTATTTTGTCGGGGTTAGAATTAAATTTTGATGGTAACATGCTAAAAATAAAAATGCTTGACTCAAGATATTTGATTAATGGTAGTTCATATTGCTGTTGTTTTTCAAATACTATTGAATTTCTGATTTGTTTTCTGTATAAAGTTATATTAATTTATCATATAAAATTTCTGTTGATTTTTAGCACCTTAACAGCTAATTTATTTGAAAAAACACAGCTTGTGCAAAAAGTGTAGCTTTTGCCAAGGGCTTGGTTTTTTTTAGAAAAAACACAGCTTTAGTGAAGCTTTTTGGAAAAAGCGCAGCTATGGTGAACTTACCTGCCCTTTTCTACTAAAGGTCCGCTAAAGCTGTACTTTAGCTAAGCTAAAAGCTGCGTTTAAGCCGCGTTAAAGCTGGCGGTATTGGCCCCCTAAAATCATAGCTTTAGCGAAGGGCTGCGCTTTTTTCTTGAGAGCTGCATTTTTTGTAGAAAAAAAACACAGCTAAAGTGCAGAGTTGCGCTTTTTTTGTAGAAAAGCGCACCTTTAGCGCAGGGCTGGCGGTATTGGCCCCCTAAAATCATAGCTTTAGCGAAGGGCTGCGCTTTTTTTCTTGAGAGCTGCGTTTTTGTAGAAAAAAAACACAGCTTAGTGCAGAGTTGCGCTTTTTTGTAGAAAAGCGCACCTTTAGCGCAGGGCTGGCGGTATTGGCCCCCTAAAATCATAGCTTTAGCGAAGGGCTGCGCTTTTTTCTTGAGAGCTGCGTTTTTGTAGAAAAAAAACACAGCTTAGTGCAGAGTTGCGCTTTTTTGTAGAAAAGCGCACCTTTAGCGCAGGGCTGGCGGTATTGGCCCCCTAAAATCATAGCTTTAGCGAAGGGCTGCGCTTTTTTCTTGAGAGCTGCGTTTTTGTAGAAAAAAAACACAGCTTAATGCAGAGTTGCGCTTTTTTGTAGAAAAGCGCACCTTTAGCGCAGGGCTGGCGGTATTGGCCCCCTAAAATCATAGCTTTAGCGAAGGGCTGCGCTTTTTTCTTGAGAGCTGCGTTTTTTGTAGAAAAAAAACACAGCTTAGTGCAGAGTTGCGCTTTTTTGTAGAAAAGCGCACCTTTAGCGCAGGGCTGGCGGTATTGGCCCCCTAAAATCATAGCTTTAGCGAAGGGCTGCGCTTTTTTCTTGAGAGCTGCGTTTTTGTAGAAAAAAACACAGCTAAAGTGCAGAGTTGCGCTTTTTTGTAGAAAAGCGCACCTTTAGCGCAGGGCTGGCGGTATTGGCCCCCCTAAAATCATAGAAAAACACACCTTTGGCGCAGGGCTGCGTTTTTTTGTAGAAAAAACACAGCTTTAGTGAAGCTTACTGGAAAAAGTGTATGTTTAATGAACTAAACTGTGTTAAAGCTGCGTTTTTTTCTTCACTAAAGCTGAGTGTTTTTTTTTTTAAAAACGCAGCTCCTGCGCTTTTAGGGGGCCAATACCGCCGGCTTTAACGCGGCTTTAATCTAGCTTTAACGCAGCTTTAAGCTAGCTTTAACGCGGCTTTAATCTAGCTTTAGCGAAGCTTTTTTGGCACGGGAAAGACATGCAAAATTCCTTCAAAATCATGTTTTCATTTTTTTGCATTTAAATGAATAGAAATGCACTCAAGATGGTATTTTAACCATTTTTATCTGTGTAAAATGTCTAAAAAAGTGAAAATTTAGATTTTTATCATGAAAAATCCAGAAAAGTTCAGATTTATTTTTTCTTAAATTGACATTTTTATGTGAATGTTGCCCTTATTTTAGTATCAGACATGGATAATTGTGATTAAATATGAAGAATAGACATATTATTAGGCATCTAAAGCAAAATTTGGGTTCAGAATACCATTTTAGCACAAACACAACCCCATTCCATGTCATTATTCATACCATTTGACAGGCGCTGACCAAATTTCTCCTTAAAGGCGCATATGCGGGTTTGTAATTGTTTCTGGATTTCATGCCCAATTTGTCTAGAATTGATTGTTTTGTGCTGCATATATATAGCAGCATTGAAAAAAGTGCAAAAAACACTTAAACAGCCCAAAAAGGGTTGCCTTAAGGTAAATAACCACTAAATGCCTACGCGGACCAAATTCAGATACAGTCAAATAGTCCGTTTAAAAACTTTAAAGCGACTGGAAATGGGGGTATGTCTTGAAAATTAAGCATCAGAATCATGAAATTGGTGTTAAATGCTTTGTATGCATGTATGTGATGTAGTGAAATGGTTTTATTCAGAAATATTTTGTATTCTGGCTTAAATATGAAAGTGAAAGTAAGGTTGGGGCTAACGGACAGTGAGTAAATCCGTACATGTAAGAAAATCTGTTCACCGCGTTCGACGAACCAAATTTTTCTTATATAATACATGACCCCCTACTTTTTTTTCATTTTCTTCAAGCTGGATGCTATTTCTATTGATTAAAAGATTTTGAGAGGGCCCCATGGACAAAAAGTTGACATTTTTTTTGGCTGACCAAGGTCACTTTACATTGAGTTAAAGAACAACTCTATTTGGTGGTTTGTGACCTAAAGACATGCAAAATTCCTTCAAAATCATGTTTTCATTTTTTTGCATTTAAATGAATAGAAATGCACTCAAGATGGTATTTTAACCATTTTTATCTGTGTAAAATGTCTAAAAAAGTGAAAATTTAGATTTTTATCATGAAAAATCCAGAAAAGTTCAGATTTATTTTTTCTTAAATTGACATTTTTATGTGAATGTTGCCCTTATTTTAGTATCAGACATGGATAATTGTGATTAAATATGAAGAATAGACATATTATTAGGCATCTAAAGCAAAATTTGGGTTCAGAATACCATTTTAGCACAAACACAACCCCATTCCATGTCATTATTCATACCATTTGACAGGCGCTGACCAAATTTCTCCTTAAAGGCGCATATGCGGGTTTGTAATTGTTTCTGGATTTCATGCCCAATTTGTCTAGAATTGATTGTTTTGTGCTGCATATATATAGCAGCATTGAAAAAAGTGCAAAAAACACTTAAACAGCCCAAAAAGGGTTGCCTTAAAGACATGCAAAATTCCTTCAAAATCATGTTTTCATTTTTTTGCATTTAAATGAATAGAAATGCACTCAAGATGGTATTTTAACCATTTTTATCTGTGTAAAATGTCTAAAAAAGTGAAAATTTAGATTTTTATCATGAAAAATCCAGAAAAGTTCAGATTTATTTTTTCTTAAATTGACATTTTTATGTGAATGTTGCCCTTATTTTAGTATCAGACATGGATAATTGTGATTAAATATGAAGAATAGACATATTATTAGGCATCTAAAGCAAAATTTGGGTTCAGAATACCATTTTAGCACAAACACAACCCCATTCCATGTCATTATTCATACCATTTGACAGGCGCTGACCAAATTTCTCCTTAAAGGCGCATATGCGGGTTTGTAATTGTTTCTGGATTTCATGCCCAATTTGTCTAGAATTGATTGTTTTGTGCTGCATATATATAGCAGCATTGAAAAAAGTGCAAAAAACACTTAAACAGCCCAAAAAGGGTTGCCTTAAGGTAAATAACCACTAAATGCCTACGCGGACCAAATTCAGATACAGTCAAATAGTCCGTTTAAAAACTTTAAAGCGACTGGAAATGGGGGTATGTCTTGACAAATCAGCATCAGAATCATGAAATTGGTGTTAAATGCTTTGTATGCATGTATGTGATGTAGTGAAATGGTTTTATTCAGAAATATTTTGTATTCTGGCTTAAATATGAAAGTGAAAGTAAGGTTGGGGCTAACGGACAGTGAGTAAATCCGTACATGTAAGAAAATCTGTTCACCGCGTTCGACGAACCAAATTTTTCTTATATAATACATGACCCCCTACTTTTTTTTCATTTTCTTCAAGCTGGATGCTATTTCTATTGATTAAAAGATTTTGAGAGGGCCCCATGGACAAAAAATTGACATTTTTTTTGGCTGACCAAGGTCACTTTACATTGAGTTAAAGAACAACTCTATTTGGTGGTTTGTGACCTAAAGACATGCAAAATTCCTTCAAAATCATGTTTTCATTTTTTTGCATTTAAATGAATAGAAATGCACTCAAGATGGTATTTTAACCATTTTTATCTGTGTAAAATGTCTAAAAAAGTGAAAATTTAGATTTTTATCATGAAAAATCCAGAAAAGTTCAGATTTATTTTTTCTTAAATTGACATTTTTATGTGAATGTTGCCCTTATTTTAGTATCAGACATGGATAATTGTGATTAAATATGAAGAATAGACATATTATTAGGCATCTAAAGCAAAATTTGGGTTCAGAATACCATTTTAGCACAAACACAACCCCATTCCATGTCATTATTCATACCATTTGACAGGCGCTGACCAAATTTCTCCTTAAAGGCGCATATGCGGGTTTGTAATTGTTTCTGGATTTCATGCCCAATTTGTCTAGAATTGATTGTTTTGTGCTGCATATATATAGCAGCATTGAAAAAAGTGCAAAAAACACTTAAACAGCCCAAAAAGGGTTGCCTTAAGGTAAATAACCACTAAATGCCTACGCGGACCAAATTCAGATACAGTCAAATAGTCCGTTTAAAAACTTTAAAGCGACTGGAAATGGGGGTATGTCTTGACAAATCAGCATCAGAATCATGAAATTGGTGTTAAATGCTTTGTATGCATGTATGTGATGTAGTGAAATGGTTTTATTCAGAAATATTTTGTATTCTGGCTTAAATATGAAAGTGAAAGTAAGGTTGGGGCTAACGGACAGTGAGTAAATCCGTACATGTAAGAAAATCTGTTCACCGCGTTCGACGAACCAAATTTTTCTTATATAATACATGACCCCCTACTTTTTTTTCATTTTCTTCAAGCTGGATGCTATTTCTATTGATTAAAAGATTTTGAGAGGGCCCCATGGACAAAAAGTTGACATTTTTTTTGGCTGACCAAGGTCACTTTACATTGAGTTAAAGAACAACTCTATTTGGTGGTTTGTGACCTAAAGACATGCAAAATTCCTTCAAAATCATGTTTTCATTTTTTTGCATTTAAATGAATAGAAATGCACTCAAGATGGTATTTTAACCATTTTTATCTGTGTAAAATGTCTAAAAAAGTGAAAATTTAGATTTTTATCATGAAAAATCCAGAAAAGTTCAGATTTATTTTTTCTTAAATTGACATTTTTATGTGAATGTTGCCCTTATTTTAGTATCAGACATGGATAATTGTGATTAAATATGAAGAATAGACATATTATTAGGCATCTAAAGCAAAATTTGGGTTCAGAATACCATTTTAGCACAAACACAACCCCATTCCATGTCATTATTCATACCATTTGACAGGCGCTGACCAAATTTCTCCTTAAAGGCGCATATGCGGGTTTGTAATTGTTTCTGGATTTCATGCCCAATTTGTCTAGAATTGATTGTTTTGTGCTGCATATATATAGCAGCATTGAAAAAAGTGCAAAAAACACTTAAACAGCCCAAAAAGGGTTGCCTTAAGGTAAATAACCACTAAATGCCTACGCGGACCAAATTCAGATACAGTCAAATAGTCCGTTTAAAAACTTTAAAGCGACTGGAAATGGGGGTATGTCTTGACAAATCAGCATCAGAATCATGAAATTGGTGTTAAATGCTTTGTATGCATGTATGTGATGTAGTGAAATGGTTTTATTCAGAAATATTTTGTATTCTGGCTTAAATATGAAAGTGAAAGTAAGGTTGGGGCTAACGGACAGTGAGTAAATCCGTACATGTAAGAAAATCTGTTCACCGCGTTCGACGAACCAAATTTTTCTTATATAATACATGACCCCCTACTTTTTTTTCATTTTCTTCAAGCTGGATGCTATTTCTATTGATTAAAAGATTTTGAGAGGGCCCCATGGACAAAAAGTTGACATTTTTTTTGGCTGACCAAGGTCACTTTACATTGAGTTAAAGAACAACTCTATTTGGTGGTTTGTGACCTAAAGACATGCAAAATTCCTTCAAAATCATGTTTTCATTTTTTTGCATTTAAATGAATAGAAATGCACTCAAGATGGTATTTTAACCATTTTTATCTGTGTAAAATGTCTAAAAAAGTGAAAATTTAGATTTTTATCATGAAAAATCCAGAAAAGTTCAGATTTATTTTTTCTTAAATTGACATTTTTATGTGAATGTTGCCCTTATTTTAGTATCAGACATGGATAATTGTGATTAAATATGAAGAATAGACATATTATTAGGCATCTAAAGCAAAATTTGGGTTCAGAATACCATTTTAGCACAAACACAACCCCATTCCATGTCATTATTCATACCATTTGACAGGCGCTGACCAAATTTCTCCTTAAAGGCGCATATGCGGGTTTGTAATTGTTTCTGGATTTCATGCCCAATTTGTCTAGAATTGATTGTTTTGTGCTGCATATATATAGCAGCATTGAAAAAAGTGCAAAAAACACTTAAACAGCCCAAAAAGGGTTGCCTAAAGACATGCAAAATTCCTTCAAAATCATGTTTTCATTTTTTTGCATTTAAATGAATAGATAGGCACTCAAGATGGTATTTTAACCATTTTTATCTGTGTAAAATGTCTAAAAAAGTGAAAATTTAGATTTTTATCATGAAAAATCCAGAAAAGTTCAGATTTATTTTTTCTTAAATTGACATTTTTATGTGAATGTTGCCCTTATTTTAGTATCAGACATGGATAATTGTGATTAAATATGAAGAATAGACATATTATTAGGCATCTAAAGCAAAATTTGGGTTCAGAATACCATTTTAGCACAAACACAACCCCATTCCATGTCATTATTCATACCATTTGACAGGCGCTGACCAAATTTCTCCTTAAAGGCGCATATGCGGGTTTGTAATTGTTTCTGGATTTCATGCCCAATTTGTCTAGAATTGATTGTTTTGTGCTGCATATATATAGCAGCATTGAAAAAAGTGCAAAAAACACTTAAACAGCCCAAAAAGGGTTGCCTTAAGGTAAATAACCACTAAATGCCTACGCGGACCAAATTCAGATACAGTCAAATAGTCCGTTTAAAAACTTTAAAGCGACTGGAAATGGGGGTATGTCTTGACAAATCAGCATCAGAATCATGAAATTGGTGTTAAATGCTTTGTATGCATGTATGTGATGTAGTGAAATGGTTTTATTCAGAAATATTTTGTATTCTGGCTTAAATATGAAAGTGAAAGTAAGGTTGGGGCTAACGGACAGTGAGTAAATCCGTACATGTAAGAAAATCTGTTCACCGCGTTCGACGAACCAAATTTTTCTTATATAATACATGACCCCCTACTTTTTTTTCATTTTCTTCAAGCTGGATGCTATTTCTATTGATTAAAAGATTTTGAGAGGGCCCCATGGACAAAAAGTTGACATTTTTTTTGGCTGACCAAGGTCACTTTACATTGAGTTAAAGAACAACTCTATTTGGTGGTTTGTGACCTAAAGACATGCAAAATTCCTTCAAAATCATGTTTTCATTTTTTTGCATTTAAATGAATAGAAATGCACTCAAGATGGTATTTTAACCATTTTTATCTGTGTAAAATGTCTAAAAAAGTGAAAATTTAGATTTTTATCATGAAAAATCCAGAAAAGTTCAGATTTATTTTTTCTTAAATTGACATTTTTATGTGAATGTTGCCCTTATTTTAGTATCAGACATGGATAATTGTGATTAAATATGAAGAATAGACATATTATTAGGCATCTAAAGCAAAATTTGGGTTCAGAATACCATTTTAGCACAAACACAACCCCATTCCATGTCATTATTCATACCATTTGACAGGCGCTGACCAAATTTCTCCTTAAAGGCGCATATGCGGGTTTGTAATTGTTTCTGGATTTCATGCCCAATTTGTCTAGAATTGATTGTTTTGTGCTGCATATATATAGCAGCATTGAAAAAAGTGCAAAAAACACTTAAACAGCCCAAAAAGGGTTGCCTTAAGGTAAATAACCACTAAATGCCTACGCGGACCAAATTCAGATACAGTCAAATAGTCCGTTTAAAAACTTTAAAGCGACTGGAAATGGGGGTATGTCTTGACAAATCAGCATCAGAATCATGAAATTGGTGTTAAATGCTTTGTATGCATGTATGTGATGTAGTGAAATGGTTTTATTCAGAAATATTTTGTATTCTGGCTTAAATATGAAAGTGAAAGTAAGGTTGGGGCTAACGGACAGTGAGTAAATCCGTACATGTAAGAAAATCTGTTCACCGCGTTCGACGAACCAAATTTTTCTTATATAATACATGACCCCCTACTTTTTTTTCATTTTCTTCAAGCTGGATGCTATTTCTATTGATTAAAAGATTTTGAGAGGGCCCCATGGACAAAAAATTGACATTTTTTTTGGCTGACCAAGGTCACTTTACATTGAGTTAAAGAACAACTCTATTTGGTGGTTTGTGACCTAAAGACATGCAAAATTCCTTCAAAATCATGTTTTCATTTTTTTGCATTTAAATGAATAGAAATGCACTCAAGATGGTATTTTAACCATTTTTATCTGTGTAAAATGTCTAAAAAAGTGAAAATTTAGATTTTTATCATGAAAAATCCAGAAAAGTTCAGATTTATTTTTTCTTAAATTGACATTTTTATGTGAATGTTGCCCTTATTTTAGTATCAGACATGGATAATTGTGATTAAATATGAAGAATAGACATATTATTAGGCATCTAAAGCAAAATTTGGGTTCAGAATACCATTTTAGCACAAACACAACCCCATTCCATGTCATTATTCATACCATTTGACAGGCGCTGACCAAATTTCTCCTTAAAGGCGCATATGCGGGTTTGTAATTGTTTCTGGATTTCATGCCCAATTTGTCTAGAATTGATTGTTTTGTGCTGCATATATATAGCAGCATTGAAAAAAGTGCAAAAAACACTTAAACAGCCCAAAAAGGGTTGCCTTAAGGTAAATAACCACTAAATGCCTACGCGGACCAAATTCAGATACAGTCAAATAGTCCGTTTAAAAACTTTAAAGCGACTGGAAATGGGGGTATGTCTTGACAAATCAGCATCAGAATCATGAAATTGGTGTTAAATGCTTTGTATGCATGTATGTGATGTAGTGAAATGGTTTTATTCAGAAATATTTTGTATTCTGGCTTAAATATGAAAGTGAAAGTAAGGTTGGGGCTAACGGACAGTGAGTAAATCCGTACATGTAAGAAAATCTGTTCACCGCGTTCGACGAACCAAATTTTTCTTATATAATACATGACCCCCTACTTTTTTTTCATTTTCTTCAAGCTGGATGCTATTTCTATTGATTAAAAGATTTTGAGAGGGCCCCATGGACAAAAAGTTGACATTTTTTTTGGCTGACCAAGGTCACTTTACATTGAGTTAAAGAACAACTCTATTTGGTGGTTTGTGACCTAAAGACATGCAAAATTCCTTCAAAATCATGTTTTCATTTTTTTGCATTTAAATGAATAGAAATGCACTCAAGATGGTATTTTAACCATTTTTATCTGTGTAAAATGTCTAAAAAAGTGAAAATTTAGATTTTTATCATGAAAAATCCAGAAAAGTTCAGATTTATTTTTTCTTAAATTGACATTTTTATGTGAATGTTGCCCTTATTTTAGTATCAGACATGGATAATTGTGATTAAATATGAAGAATAGACATATTATTAGGCATCTAAAGCAAAATTTGGGTTCAGAATACCATTTTAGCACAAACACAACCCCATTCCATGTCATTATTCATACCATTTGACAGGCGCTGACCAAATTTCTCCTTAAAGGCGCATATGCGGGTTTGTAATTGTTTCTGGATTTCATGCCCAATTTGTCTAGAATTGATTGTTTTGTGCTGCATATATATAGCAGCATTGAAAAAAGTGCAAAAAACACTTAAACAGCCCAAAAAGGGTTGCCTTAAAGACATGCAAAATTCCTTCAAAATCATGTTTTCATTTTTTTGCATTTAAATGAATAGAAATGCACTCAAGATGGTATTTTAACCATTTTTATCTGTGTAAAATGTCTAAAAAAGTGAAAATTTAGATTTTTATCATGAAAAATCCAGAAAAGTTCAGATTTATTTTTTCTTAAATTGACATTTTTATGTGAATGTTGCCCTTATTTTAGTATCAGACATGGATAATTGTGATTAAATATGAAGAATAGACATATTATTAGGCATCTAAAGCAAAATTTGGGTTCAGAATACCATTTTAGCACAAACACAACCCCATTCCATGTCATTATTCATACCATTTGACAGGCGCTCACCAAATTTCTCCTTAAAGGCGCATATGCGGGTTTGTAATTGTTTCTGGATTTCATGCCCAATTTGTCTAGAATTGATTGTTTTGTGCTGCATATATATAGCAGCATTGAAAAAAGTGCAAAAAACACTTAAACAGCCCAAAAAGGGTTGCCTAAAGACATGCAAAATTCCTTCAAAATCATGTTTTCATTTTTTTGCATTTAAATGAATAGAAATGCACTCAAGATGGTATTTTAACCATTTTTATCTGTGTAAAATGTCTAAAAAAGTGAAAATTTAGATTTTTATCATGAAAAATCCAGAAAAGTTCAGATTTATTTTTTCTTAAATTGACATTTTTATGTGAATGTTGCCCTTATTTTAGTATCAGACATGGATAATTGTGATTAAATATGAAGAATAGACATATTATTAGGCATCTAAAGCAAAATTTGGGTTCAGAATACCATTTTAGCACAAACACAACCCCATTCCATGTCATTATTCATACCATTTGACAGGCGCTGACCAAATTTCTCCTTAAAGGCGCATATGCGGGTTTGTAATTGTTTCTGGATTTCATGCCCAATTTGTCTAGAATTGATTGTTTTGTGCTGCATATATATAGCAGCATTGAAAAAAGTGCAAAAAACACTTAAACAACCCAAAAAGGGTTGCCTTAATAAAGACATGCAAAATTCCTTCAAAATCATGTTTTCATTTTTTTGCATTTAAATGAATAGAAATGCACTCAAGATGGTATTTTAACCATTTTTATCTGTGTAAAATGTCTAAAAAAGTGAAAATTTAGATTTTTATCATGAAAAATCCAGAAAAGTTCAGATTTATTTTTTCTTAAATTGACATTTTTATGTGAATGTTGCCCTTATTTTAGTATCAGACATGGATAATTGTGATTAAATATGAAGAATAGACATATTATTAGGCATCTAAAGCAAAATTTGGGTTCAGAATACCATTTTAGCACAAACACAACCCCATTCCATGTCATTATTCATACCATTTGACAGGCGCTGACCAAATTTCTCCTTAAAGGCGCATATGCGGGTTTGTAATTGTTTCTGGATTTCATGCCCAATTTGTCTAGAATTGATTGTTTTGTGCTGCATATATATAGCAGCATTGAAAAAAGTGCAAAAAACACTTAAACAACCCAAAAAGGGTTGCCTTAAGGTAAATAACCACTAAATGCCTACGCGGACCAAATTCAGATACAGTCAAATAGTCCGTTTAAAAACTTTAAAGCGACTGGAAATGGGGGTATGTCTTGACAAATCAGCATCAGAATCATGAAATTGGTGTTAAATGCTTTGTATGCATGTATGTGATGTAGTGAAATGGTTTTATTCAGAAATATTTTGTATTCTGGCTTAAATATGAAAGTGAAAGTAAGGTTGGGGCTAACGGACAGTGAGTAAATCCGTACATGTAAGAAAATCTGTTCACCGCGTTCGACGAACCAAATTTTTCTTATATAATACATGACCCCCTACTTTTTTTTCATTTTCTTCAAGCTGGATGCTATTTCTATTGATTAAAAGATTTTGAGAGGGCCCCATGGACAAAAAGTTGACATTTTTTTTGGCTGACCAAGGTCACTTTACATTGAGTTAAAGAACAACTCTATTTGGTGGTTTGTGACCTAAAGACATGCAAAATTCCTTCAAAATCATGTTTTCATTTTTTTGCATTTAAATGAATAGAAATGCACTCAAGATGGTATTTTAACCATTTTTATCTGTGTAAAATGTCTAAAAAAGTGAAAATTTAGATTTTTATCATGAAAAATCCAGAAAAGTTCAGATTTATTTTTTCTTAAATTGACATTTTTATGTGAATGTTGCCCTTATTTTAGTATCAGACATGGATAATTGTGATTAAATATGAAGAATAGACATATTATTAGGCATCTAAAGCAAAATTTGGGTTCAGAATACTATTTTAGCACAAACACAACCCCATTCCATGTCATTATTCATACCATTTGACAGGCGCTGACCAAATTTCTCCTTAAAGGCGCATATGCGGGTTTGTAATTGTTTCTGGATTTCATGCCCAATTTGTCTAGAATTGATTGTTTTGTGCTGCATATATATAGCAGCATTGAAAAAAGTGCAAAAAACACTTAAACAACCCAAAAAGGGTTGCCTTAAGGTAAATAACCACTAAATGCCTACGCGGACCAAATTCAGATACAGTCAAATAGTCCGTTTAAAAACTTTAAAGCGACTGGAAATGGGGGTATGTCTTGACAAATCAGCATCAGAATTATGAAATTGGTGTTAAATGCTTTGTATGCATGTATGTGATGTAGTGAAATGGTTTTATTCAGAAATATTTTGTATTCTGGCTTAAATATGAAAGTGAAAGTAAGGTTGGGGCTAACGGACAGTGAGTAAATCCGTACATGTAAGAAAATCTGTTCACCGCGTTCGACGAACCAAATTTTTCTTATATAATACATGACCCCCTACTTTTTTTTCATTTTCTTCAAGCTGGATGCTATTTCTATTGATTAAAAGATTTTGAGAGGGCCCCATGGACAAAAAGTTGACATTTTTTTTGGCTGACCAAGGTCACTTTACATTGAGTTAAAGAACAACTCTATTTGGTGGTTTGTGACCTAAAGACATGCAAAATTCCTTCAAAATCATGTTTTCATTTTTTTGCATTTAAATGAATAGAAATGCACTCAAGATGGTATTTTAACCATTTTTATCTGTGTAAAATGTCTAAAAAAGTGAAAATTTAGATTTTTATCATGAAAAATCCAGAAAAGTTCAGATTTATTTTTTCTTAAATTGACATTTTTATGTGAATGTTGCCCTTATTTTAGTATCAGACATGGATAATTGTGATTAAATATGAAGAATAGACATATTATTAGGCATCTAAAGCAAAATTTGGGTTCAGAATACCATTTTAGCACAAACACAACCCCATTCCATGTCATTATTCATACCATTTGACAGGCGCTGACCAAATTTCTCCTTAAAGGCGCATATGCGGGTTTGTAATTGTTTCTGGATTTCATGCCCAATTTGTCTAGAATTGATTGTTTTGTGCTGCATATATATAGCAGCATTGAAAAAAGTGCAAAAAACACTTAAACAACCCAAAAAGGGTTGCCTTAAGGTAAATAACCACTAAATGCCTACGCGGACCAAATTCAGATACAGTCAAATAGTCCGTTTAAAAACTTTAAAGCGACTGGAAATGGGGGTATGTCTTGACAAATCAGCATCAGAATTATGAAATTGGTGTTAAATGCTTTGTATGCATGTATGTGATGTAGTGAAATGGTTTTATTCAGAAATATTTTGTATTCTGGCTTAAATATGAAAGTGAAAGTAAGGTTGGGGCTAACGGACAGTGAGTAAATCCGTACATGTAAGAAAATCTGTTCACCGCGTTCGACGAACCAAATTTTTCTTATATAATACATGACCCCCTACTTTTTTTTCATTTTCTTCAAGCTGGATGCTATTTCTATTGATTAAAAGATTTTGAGAGGGCCCCATGGACAAAAAGTTGACATTTTTTTTGGCTGACCATGGTCACTTTACATTGAGTTAAAGAACAACTCTATTTGGTGGTTTGTGACCTAAAGACATGCAAAATTCCTTCAAAATCATGTTTTCATTTTTTTGCATTTAAATGAATAGAAATGCACTCAAGATGGTATTTTAACCATTTTTATCTGTGTAAAATGTCTAAAAAATTGAAAATTTAGATTTTTATCATGAAAAATCCAGAAAAGTTCAGATTTATTTTTTCTTAAATTGACATTTTTATGTGAATGTTGCCCTTATTTTAGTATCAGACATGGATAATTGTGATTAAATATGAAGAATAGACATATTATTAGGCATCTAAAGCAAAATTTGGGTTCAGAATACCATTTTAGCACAAACACAACCCCATTCCATGTCATTATTCATACCATTTGACAGGCGCTGACCAAATTTCTCCTTAAAGGCGCATATGCGGGTTTGTAATTGTTTCTGGATTTCATGCCCAATTTGTCTAGAATTGATTGTTTTGTGCTGCATATATATAGCAGCATTGAAAAAAGTGCAAAAAACACTTAAACAACCCAAAAAGGGTTGCCTTAAAGACATGCAAAATTCCTTCAAAATCATGTTTTCATTTTTTTGCATTTAAATGAATAGAAATGCACTCAAGATGGTATTTTAACCATTTTTATCTGTGTAAAATGTCTAAAAAAGTGAAAATTTAGATTTTTATCATGAAAAATCCAGAAAAGTTCAGATTTATTTTTTCTTAAATTGACATTTTTATGTGAATGTTGCCCTTATTTTAGTATCAGACATGGATAATTGTGATTAAATATGAAGAATAGACATATTATTAGGCATCTAAAGCAAAATTTGGGTTCAGAATACCATTTTAGCACAAACACAACCCCATTCCATGTCATTATTCATACCATTTGACAGGCGCTGACCAAATTTCTCCTTAAAGGCGCATATGCGGGTTTGTAATTGTTTCTGGATTTCATGCCCAATTTGTCTAGAATTGATTGTTTTGTGCTGCATATATATAGCAGCATTGAAAAAAGTGCAAAAAACACTTAAACAACCCAAAAAGGGTTGCCTTAAGGTAAATAACCACTAAATGCCTACGCGGACCAAATTCAGATACAGTCAAATAGTCCGTTTAAAAACTTTAAAGCGACTGGAAATGGGGGTATGTCTTGACAAATCAGCATCAGAATCATGAAATTGGTGTTAAATGCTTTGTATGCATGTATGTGATGTAGTGAAATGGTTTTATTCAGAAATATTTTGTATTCTGGCTTAAATATGAAAGTGAAAGTAAGGTTGGGGCTAACGGACAGTGAGTAAATCCGTACATGTAAGAAAATCTGTTCACCGCGTTCGACGAACCAAATTTTTCTTATATAATACATGACCCCCTACTTTTTTTTCATTTTCTTCAAGCTGGATGCTATTTCTATTGATTAAAAGATTTTGAGAGGGCCCCATGGACAAAAAGTTGACATTTTTTTTGGCTGACCAAGGTCACTTTACATTGAGTTAAAGAACAACTCTATTTGGTGGTTTGTGACCTAAAGACATGCAAAATTCCTTCAAAATCATGTTTTCATTTTTTTGCATTTAAATGAATAGAAATGCACTCAAGATGGTATTTTAACCATTTTTATCTGTGTAAAATGTCTAAAAAAGTGAAAATTTAGATTTTTATCATGAAAAATCCAGAAAAGTTCAGATTTATTTTTTCTTAAATTGACATTTTTATGTGAATGTTGCCCTTATTTTAGTATCAGACATGGATAATTGTGATTAAATATGAAGAATAGACATATTATTAGGCATCTAAAGCAAAATTTGGGTTCAGAATACCATTTTAGCACAAACACAACCCCATTCCATGTCATTATTCATACCATTTGACAGGCGCTGACCAAATTTCTCCTTAAAGGCGCATATGCGGGTTTGTAATTGTTTCTGGATTTCATGCCCAATTTGTCTAGAATTGATTGTTTTGTGCTGCATATATATAGCAGCATTGAAAAAAGTGCAAAAAACACTTAAACAACCCAAAAAGGGTTGCCTTAAGGTAAATAACCACTAAATGCCTACGCGGACCAAATTCAGATACAGTCAAATAGTCCGTTTAAAAACTTTAAAGCGACTGGAAATGGGGGTATGTCTTGACAAATCAGCATCAGAATTATGAAATTGGTGTTAAATGCTTTGTATGCATGTATGTGATGTAGTGAAATGGTTTTATTCAGAAATATTTTGTATTCTGGCTTAAATATGAAAGTGAAAGTAAGGTTGGGGCTAACGGACAGTGAGTAAATCCGTACATGTAAGAAAATCTGTTCACCGCGTTCGACGAACCAAATTTTTCTTATATAATACATGACCCCCTACTTTTTTTTCATTTTCTTCAAGCTGGATGCTATTTCTATTGATTAAAAGATTTTGAGAGGGCCCCATGGACAAAAAGTTGACATTTTTTTTGGCTGACCAAGGTCACTTTACATTGAGTTAAAGAACAACTCTATTTGGTGGTTTGTGACCTAAAGACATGCAAAATTCCTTCAAAATCATGTTTTCATTTTTTTGCATTTAAATGAATAGAAATGCACTCAAGATGGTATTTTAACCATTTTTATCTGTGTAAAATGTCTAAAAAAGTGAAAATTTAGATTTTTATCATGAAAAATCCAGAAAAGTTCAGATTTATTTTTTCTTAAATTGACATTTTTATGTGAATGTTGCCCTTATTTTAGTATCAGACATGGATAATTGTGATTAAATATGAAGAATAGACATATTATTAGGCATCTAAAGCAAAATTTGGGTTCAGAATACCATTTTAGCACAAACACAACCCCATTCCATGTCATTATTCATACCATTTGACAGGCGCTGACCAAATTTCTCCTTAAAGGCGCATATGCGGGTTTGTAATTGTTTCTGGATTTCATGCCCAATTTGTCTAGAATTGATTGTTTTGTGCTGCATATATATAGCAGCATTGAAAAAAGTGCAAAAAACACTTAAACAACCCAAAAAGGGTTGCCTTAAGGTAAATAACCACTAAATGCCTACGCGGACCAAATTCAGATACAGTCAAATAGTCCGTTTAAAAACTTTAAAGCGACTGGAAATGGGGGTATGTCTTGACAAATCAGCATCAGAATTATGAAATTGGTGTTAAATGCTTTGTATGCATGTATGTGATGTAGTGAAATGGTTTTATTCAGAAATATTTTGTATTCTGGCTTAAATATGAAAGTGAAAGTAAGGTTGGGGCTAACGGACAGTGAGTAAATCCGTACATGTAAGAAAATCTGTTCACCGCGTTCGACGAACCAAATTTTTCTTATATAATACATGACCCCCTACTTTTTTTTCATTTTCTTCAAGCTGGATGCTATTTCTATTGATTAAAAGATTTTGAGAGGGCCCCATGGACAAAAAGTTGACATTTTTTTTGGCTGACCAAGGTCACTTTACATTGAGTTAAAGAACAACTCTATTTGGTGGTTTGTGACCTAAAGACATGCAAAATTCCTTCAAAATCATGTTTTCATTTTTTTGCATTTAAATGAATAGAAATGCACTCAAGATGGTATTTTAACCATTTTTATCTGTGTAAAATGTCTAAAAAAGTGAAAATTTAGATTTTTATCATGAAAAATCCAGAAAAGTTCAGATTTATTTTTTCTTAAATTGACATTTTTATGTGAATGTTGCCCTTATTTTAGTATCAGACATGGATAATTGTGATTAAATATGAAGAATAGACATATTATTAGGCATCTAAAGCAAAATTTGGGTTCAGAATACCATTTTAGCACAAACACAACCCCATTCCATGTCATTATTCATACCATTTGACAGGCGCTGACCAAATTTCTCCTTAAAGGCGCATATGCGGGTTTGTAATTGTTTCTGGATTTCATGCCCAATTTGTCTAGAATTGATTGTTTTGTGCTGCATATATATAGCAGCATTGAAAAAAGTGCAAAAAACACTTAAACAACCCAAAAAGGGTTGCCTTAAGGTAAATAACCACTAAATGCCTACGCGGACCAAATTCAGATACAGTCAAATAGTCCGTTTAAAAACTTTAAAGCGACTGGAAATGGGGGTATGTCTTGACAAATCAGCATCAGAATCATGAAATTGGTGTTAAATGCTTTGTATGCATGTATGTGATGTAGTGAAATGGTTTTATTCAGAAATATTTTGTATTCTGGCTTAAATATGAAAGTGAAAGTAAGGTTGGGGCTAACGGACAGTGAGTAAATCCGTACATGTAAGAAAATCTGTTCACCGCGTTCGACGAACCAAATTTTTCTTATATAATACATGACCCCCTACTTTTTTTTCATTTTCTTCAAGCTGGATGCTATTTCTATTGATTAAAAGATTTTGAGAGGGCCCCATGGACAAAAAGTTGACATTTTTTTTGGCTGACCAAGGTCACTTTACATTGAGTTAAAGAACAACTCTATTTGGTGGTTTGTGACCTAAAGACATGCAAAATTCCTTCAAAATCATGTTTTCATTTTTTTGCATTTAAATGAATAGAAATGCACTCAAGATGGTATTTTAACCATTTTTATCTGTGTAAAATGTCTAAAAAAGTGAAAATTTAGATTTTTATCATGAAAAATCCAGAAAAGTTCAGATTTATTTTTTCTTAAATTGACATTTTTATGTGAATGTTGCCCTTATTTTAGTATCAGACATGGATAATTGTGATTAAATATGAAGAATAGACATATTATTAGGCATCTAAAGCAAAATTTGGGTTCAGAATACCATTTTAGCACAAACACAACCCCATTCCATGTCATTATTCATACCATTTGACAGGCGCTGACCAAATTTCTCCTTAAAGGCGCATATGCGGGTTTGTAATTGTTTCTGGATTTCATGCCCAATTTGTCTAGAATTGATTGTTTTGTGCTGCATATATATAGCAGCATTGAAAAAAGTGCAAAAAACACTTAAACAACCCAAAAAGGGTTGCCTTAAGGTAAATAACCACTAAATGCCTACGCGGACCAAATTCAGATACAGTCAAATAGTCCGTTTAAAAACTTTAAAGCGACTGGAAATGGGGGTATGTCTTGACAAATCAGCATCAGAATCATGAAATTGGTGTTAAATGCTTTGTATGCATGTATGTGATGTAGTGAAATGGTTTTATTCAGAAATATTTTGTATTCTGGCTTAAATATGAAAGTGAAAGTAAGGTTGGGGCTAACGGACAGTGAGTAAATCCGTACATGTAAGAAAATCTGTTCACCGCGTTCGACGAACCAAATTTTTCTTATATAATACATGACCCCCTACTTTTTTTTCATTTTCTTCAAGCTGGATGCTATTTCTATTGATTAAAAGATTTTGAGAGGGCCCCATGGACAAAAAGTTGACATTTTTTTTGGCTGACCAAGGTCACTTTACATTGAGTTAAAGAACAACTCTATTTGGTGGTTTGTGACCTAAAGACATGCAAAATTCCTTCAAAATCATGTTTTCATTTTTTTGCATTTAAATGAATAGAAATGCACTCAAGATGGTATTTTAACCATTTTTATCTGTGTAAAATGTCTAAAAAAGTGAAAATTTAGATTTTTATCATGAAAAATCCAGAAAAGTTCAGATTTATTTTTTCTTAAATTGACATTTTTATGTGAATGTTGCCCTTATTTTAGTATCAGACATGGATAATTGTGATTAAATATGAAGAATAGACATATTATTAGGCATCTAAAGCAAAATTTGGGTTCAGAATACCATTTTAGCACAAACACAACCCCATTCCATGTCATTATTCATACCATTTGACAGGCGCTGACCAAATTTCTCCTTAAAGGCGCATATGCGGGTTTGTAATTGTTTCTGGATTTCATGCCCAATTTGTCTAGAATTGATTGTTTTGTGCTGCATATATATAGCAGCATTGAAAAAAGTGCAAAAAACACTTAAACAACCCAAAAAGGGTTGCCTTAAGGTAAATAACCACTAAATGCCTACGCGGACCAAATTCAGATACAGTCAAATAGTCCGTTTAAAAACTTTAAAGCGACTGGAAATGGGGGTATGTCTTGACAAATCAGCATCAGAATCATGAAATTGGTGTTAAATGCTTTGTATGCATGTATGTAATGTAGTGAAATGGTTTTATTCAGAAATATTTTGTATTCTGGCTTAAATATGAAAGTGAAAGTAAGGTTGGGGCTAACGGACAGTGAGTAAATCCGTACATGTAAGAAAATCTGTTCACCGCGTTCGACGAACCAAATTTTTCTTATATAATACATGACCCCCTACTTTTTTTTCATTTTCTTCAAGCTGGATGCTATTTCTATTGATTAAAAGATTTTGAGAGGGCCCCATGGACAAAAAGTTGACATTTTTTTTGGCTGACCAAGGTCACTTTACATTGAGTTAAAGAACAACTCTATTTGGTGGTTTGTGACCTAAAGACATGCAAAATTCCTTCAAAATCATGTTTTCATTTTTTTGCATTTAAATGAATAGAAATGCACTCAAGATGGTATTTTAACCATTTTTATCTGTGTAAAATGTCTAAAAAAGTGAAAATTTAGATTTTTATCATGAAAAATCCAGAAAAGTTCAGATTTATTTTTTCTTAAATTGACATTTTTATGTGAATGTTGCCCTTATTTTAGTATCAGACATGGATAATTGTGATTAAATATGAAGAATAGACATATTATTAGGCATCTAAAGCAAAATTTGGGTTCAGAATACCATTTTAGCACAAACACAACCCCATTCCATGTCATTATTCATACCATTTGACAGGCGCTGACCAAATTTCTCCTTAAAGGCGCATATGCGGGTTTGTAATTGTTTCTGGATTTCATGCCCAATTTGTCTAGAATTGATTGTTTTGTGCTGCATATATATAGCAGCATTGAAAAAAGTGCAAAAAACACTTAAACAACCCAAAAAGGGTTGCCTTAAGGTAAATAACCACTAAATGCCTACGCGGACCAAATTCAGATACAGTCAAATAGTCCGTTTAAAAACTTTAAAGCGACTGGAAATGGGGGTATGTCTTGACAAATCAGCATCAGAATTATGAAATTGGTGTTAAATGCTTTGTATGCATGTATGTGATGTAGTGAAATGGTTTTATTCAGAAATATTTTGTATTCTGGCTTAAATATGAAAGTGAAAGTAAGGTTGGGGCTAACGGACAGTGAGTAAATCCGTACATGTAAGAAAATCTGTTCACCGCGTTCGACGAACCAAATTTTTCTTATATAATACATGACCCCCTACTTTTTTTTCATTTTCTTCAAGCTGGATGCTATTTCTATTGATTAAAAGATTTTGAGAGGGCCCCATGGACAAAAAGTTGACATTTTTTTTGGCTGACCAAGGTCACTTTACATTGAGTTAAAGAACAACTCTATTTGGTGGTTTGTGACCTAAAGACATGCAAAATTCCTTCAAAATCATGTTTTCATTTTTTTGCATTTAAATGAATAGAAATGCACTCAAGATGGTATTTTAACCATTTTTATCTGTGTAAAATGTCTAAAAAAGTGAAAATTTAGATTTTTATCATGAAAAATCCAGAAAAGTTCAGATTTATTTTTTCTTAAATTGACATTTTTATGTGAATGTTGCCCTTATTTTAGTATCAGACATGGATAATTGTGATTAAATATGAAGAATAGACATATTATTAGGCATCTAAAGCAAAATTTGGGTTCAGAATACCATTTTAGCACAAACACAACCCCATTCCATGTCATTATTCATACCATTTGACAGGCGCTGACCAAATTTCTCCTTAAAGGCGCATATGCGGGTTTGTAATTGTTTCTGGATTTCATGCCCAATTTGTCTAGAATTGATTGTTTTGTGCTGCATATATATAGCAGCATTGAAAAAAGTGCAAAAAACACTTAAACAACCCAAAAAGGGTTGCCTTAAGGTAAATAACCACTAAATGCCTACGCGGACCAAATTCAGATACAGTCAAATAGTCCGTTTAAAAACTTTAAAGCGACTGGAAATGGGGGTATGTCTTGACAAATCAGCATCAGAATCATGAAATTGGTGTTAAATGCTTTGTATGCATGTATGTGATGTAGTGAAATGGTTTTATTCAGAAATATTTTGTATTCTGGCTTAAATATGAAAGTGAAAGTAAGGTTGGGGCTAACGGACAGTGAGTAAATCCGTACATGTAAGAAAATCTGTTCACCGCGTTCGACGAACCAAATTTTTCTTATATAATACATGACCCCCTACTTTTTTTTCATTTTCTTCAAGCTGGATGCTATTTCTATTGATTAAAAGATTTTGAGAGGGCCCCATGGACAAAAAGTTGACATTTTTTTTGGCTGACCAAGGTCACTTTACATTGAGTTAAAGAACAACTCTATTTGGTGGTTTGTGACCTAAAGACATGCAAAATTCCTTCAAAATCATGTTTTCATTTTTTTGCATTTAAATGAATAGAAATGCACTCAAGATGGTATTTTAACCATTTTTATCTGTGTAAAATGTCTAAAAAAGTGAAAATTTAGATTTTTATCATGAAAAATCCAGAAAAGTTCAGATTTATTTTTTCTTAAATTGACATTTTTATGTGAATGTTGCCCTTATTTTAGTATCAGACATGGATAATTGTGATTAAATATGAAGAATAGACATATTATTAGGCATCTAAAGCAAAATTTGGGTTCAGAATACCATTTTAGCACAAACACAACCCCATTCCATGTCATTATTCATACCATTTGACAGGCGCTGACCAAATTTCTCCTTAAAGGCGCATATGCGGGTTTGTAATTGTTTCTGGATTTCATGCCCAATTTGTCTAGAATTGATTGTTTTGTGCTGCATATATATAGCAGCATTGAAAAAAGTGCAAAAAACACTTAAACAACCCAAAAAGGGTTGCCTTAAGGTAAATAACCACTAAATGCCTACGCGGACCAAATTCAGATACAGTCAAATAGTCCGTTTAAAAACTTTAAAGCGACTGGAAATGGGGGTATGTCTTGACAAATCAGCATCAGAATCATGAAATTGGTGTTAAATGCTTTGTATGCATGTATGTGATGTAGTGAAATGGTTTTATTCAGAAATATTTTGTATTCTGGCTTAAATATGAAAGTGAAAGTAAGGTTGGGGCTAACGGACAGTGAGTAAATCCGTACATGTAAGAAAATCTGTTCACCGCGTTCGACGAACCAAATTTTTCTTATATAATACATGACCCCCTACTTTTTTTTCATTTTCTTCAAGCTGGATGCTATTTCTATTGATTAAAAGATTTTGAGAGGGCCCCATGGACAAAAAGTTGACATTTTTTTTGGCTGACCAAGGTCACTTTACATTGAGTTAAAGAACAACTCTATTTGGTGGTTTGTGACCTAAAGACATGCAAAATTCCTTCAAAATCATGTTTTCATTTTTTTGCATTTAAATGAATAGAAATGCACTCAAGATGGTATTTTAACCATTTTTATCTGTGTAAAATGTCTAAAAAAGTGAAAATTTAGATTTTTATCATGAAAAATCCAGAAAAGTTCAGATTTATTTTTTCTTAAATTGACATTTTTATGTGAATGTTGCCCTTATTTTAGTATCAGACATGGATAATTGTGATTAAATATGAAGAATAGACATATTATTAGGCATCTAAAGCAAAATTTGGGTTCAGAATACCATTTTAGCACAAACACAACCCCATTCCATGTCATTATTCATACCATTTGACAGGCGCTGACCAAATTTCTCCTTAAAGGCGCATATGCGGGTTTGTAATTGTTTCTGGATTTCATGCCCAATTTGTCTAGAATTGATTGTTTTGTGCTGCATATATATAGCAGCATTGAAAAAAGTGCAAAAAACACTTAAACAACCCAAAAAGGGTTGCCTTAAGGTAAATAACCACTAAATGCCTACGCAGACCAAATTCAGATACAGTCAAATAGTCCGTTTAAAAACTTTAAAGCGACTGGAAATGGGGGTATGTCTTGACAAATCAGCATCAGAATCATGAAATTGGTGTTAAATGCTTTGTATGCATGTATGTGATGTAGTGAAATGGTTTTATTCAGAAATATTTTGTATTCTGGCTTAAATATGAAAGTGAAAGTAAGGTTGGGGCTAACGGACAGTGAGTAAATCCGTACATGTAAGAAAATCTGTTCACCGCGTTCGACGAACCAAATTTTTCTTATATAATACATGACCCCCTACTTTTTTTTCATTTTCTTCAAGCTGGATGCTATTTCTATTGATTAAAAGATTTTGAGAGGGCCCCATGGACAAAAAGTTGACATTTTTTTTGGCTGACCAAGGTCACTTTACATTGAGTTAAAGAACAACTCTATTTGGTGGTTTGTGACCTAAAGACATGCAAAATTCCTTCAAAATCATGTTTTCATTTTTTTGCATTTAAATGAATAGAAATGCACTCAAGATGGTATTTTAACCATTTTTATCTGTGTAAAATGTCTAAAAAAGTGAAAATTTAGATTTTTATCATGAAAAATCCAGAAAAGTTCAGATTTATTTTTTCTTAAATTGACATTTTTATGTGAATGTTGCCCTTATTTTAGTATCAGACATGGATAATTGTGATTAAATATGAAGAATAGACATATTATTAGGCATCTAAAGCAAAATTTGGGTTCAGAATACCATTTTAGCACAAACACAACCCCATTCCATGTCATTATTCATACCATTTGACAGGCGCTGACCAAATTTCTCCTTAAAGGCGCATATGCGGGTTTGTAATTGTTTCTGGATTTCATGCCCAATTTGTCTAGAATTGATTGTTTTGTGCTGCATATATATAGCAGCATTGAAAAAAGTGCAAAAAACACTTAAACAACCCAAAAAGGGTTGCCTTAAGGTAAATAACCACTAAATGCCTACGCGGACCAAATTCAGATACAGTCAAATAGTCCGTTTAAAAACTTTAAAGCGACTGGAAATGGGGGTATGTCTTGACAAATCAGCATCAGAATCATGAAATTGGTGTTAAATGCTTTCTATGCATGTATGTGATGTAGTGAAATGGTTTTATTCAGAAATATTTTGTATTCTGGCTTAAATATGAAAGTGAAAGTAAGGTTGGGGCTAACGGACAGTGAGTAAATCCGTACATGTAAGAAAATCTGTTCACCGCGTTCGACGAACCAAATTTTTCTTATATAATACATGACCCCCTACTTTTTTTTCATTTTCTTCAAGCTGGATGCTATTTCTATTGATTAAAAGATTTTGAGAGGGCCCCATGGACAAAAAGTTGACATTTTTTTTGGCTGACCAAGGTCACTTTACATTGAGTTAAAGAACAACTCTATTTGGTGGTTTGTGACCTAAAGACATGCAAAATTCCTTCAAAATCATGTTTTCATTTTTTTGCATTTAAATGAATAGAAATGCACTCAAGATGGTATTTTAACCATTTTTATCTGTGTAAAATGTCTAAAAAAGTGAAAATTTAGATTTTTATCATGAAAAATCCAGAAAAGTTCAGATTTATTTTTTCTTAAATTGACATTTTTATGTGAATGTTGCCCTTATTTTAGTATCAGACATGGATAATTGTGATTAAATATGAAGAATAGACATATTATTAGGCATCTAAAGCAAAATTTGGGTTCAGAATACCATTTTAGCACAAACACAACCCCATTCCATGTCATTATTCATACCATTTGACAGGCGCTGACCAAATTTCTCCTTAAAGGCGCATATGCGGGTTTGTAATTGTTTCTGGATTTCATGCCCAATTTGTCTAGAATTGATTGTTTTGTGCTGCATATATATAGCAGCATTGAAAAAAGTGCAAAAAACACTTAAACAACCCAAAAAGGGTTGCCTTAAGGTAAATAACCACTAAATGCCTACGCGGACCAAATTCAGATACAGTCAAATAGTCCGTTTAAAAACTTTAAAGCGACTGGAAATGGGGGTATGTCTTGACAAATCAGCATCAGAATCATGAAATTGGTGTTAAATGCTTTGTATGCATGTATGTGATGTAGTGAAATGGTTTTATTCAGAAATATTTTGTATTCTGGCTTAAATATGAAAGTGAAAGTAAGGTTGGGGCTAACGGACAGTGAGTAAATCCGTACATGTAAGAAAATCTGTTCACCGCGTTCGACGAACCAAATTTTTCTTATATAATACATGACCCCCTACTTTTTTTTCATTTTCTTCAAGCTGGATGCTATTTCTATTGATTAAAAGATTTTGAGAGGGCCCCATGGACAAAAAGTTGACATTTTTTTTGGCTGACCAAGGTCACTTTACATTGAGTTAAAGAACAACTCTATTTGGTGGTTTGTGACCTAAAGACATGCAAATTCCTTCAAAATCATGTTTTCATTTTTTTGCATTTAAATGAATAGAAATGCACTCAAGATGGTATTTTAACCATTTTTATCTGTGTAAAATGTCTAAAAAAGTGAAAATTTAGATTTTTATCATGAAAAATCCAGAAAAGTTCAGATTTATTTTTTCTTAAATTGACATTTTTATGTGAATGTTGCCCTTATTTTAGTATCAGACATGGATAATTGTGATTAAATATGAAGAATAGACATATTATTAGGCATCTAAAGCAAAATTTGGGTTCAGAATACCATTTTAGCACAAACACAACCCCATTCCATGTCATTATTCATACCATTTGACAGGCGCTGACCAAATTTCTCCTTAAAGGCGCATATGCGGGTTTGTAATTGTTTCTGGATTTCATGCCCAATTTGTCTAGAATTGATTGTTTTGTGCTGCATATATATAGCAGCATTGAAAAAAGTGCAAAAAACACTTAAACAACCCAAAAAGGGTTGCCTTAAGGTAAATAACCACTAAATGCCTACGCGGACCAAATTCAGATACAGTCAAATAGTCCGTTTAAAAACTTTAAAGCGACTGGAAATGGGGGTATGTCTTGACAAATCAGCATCAGAATCATGAAATTGGTGTTAAATGCTTTGTATGCATGTATGTGATGTAGTGAAATGGTTTTATTCAGAAATATTTTGTATTCTGGCTTAAATATGAAAGTGAAAGTAAGGTTGGGGCTAACGGACAGTGTGTAAATCCGTACATGTAAGAAAATCTGTTCACCGCGTTCGACGAACCAAATTTTTCTTATATAATACATGACCCCCTACTTTTTTTTCATTTTCTTCAAGCTGGATGCTATTTCTATTGATTAAAAGATTTTGAGAGGGCCCCATGGACAAAAAGTTGACATTTTTTTTGGCTGACCAAGGTCACTTTACATTGAGTTAAAGAACAACTCTATTTGGTGGTTTGTGACCTAAAGACATGCAAAATTCCTTCAAAATCATGTTTTCATTTTTTTGCATTTAAATGAATAGAAATGCACTCAAGATGGTATTTTAACCATTTTTATCTGTGTAAAATGTCTAAAAAAGTGAAATTTAGATTTTTATCATGAAAAATCCAGAAAAGTTCAGATTTATTTTTTCTTAAATTGACATTTTTATGTGAATGTTGCCCTTATTTTAGTATCAGACATGGATAATTGTGATTAAATATGAAGAATAGACATATTATTAGGCATCTAAAGCAAAATTTGGGTTCAGAATACCATTTTAGCACAAACACAACCCCATTCCATGTCATTATTCATACCATTTGACAGGCGCTGACCAAATTTCTCCTTAAAGGCGCATATGCGGGTTTGTAATTGTTTCTGGATTTCATGCCCAATTTGTCTAGAATTGATTGTTTTGTGCTGCATATATATAGCAGCATTGAAAAAAGTGCAAAAAACACTTAAACAACCCAAAAAGGGTTGCCTTAAGGTAAATAACCACTAAATGCCTACGCGGACCAAATTCAGATACAGTCAAATAGTCCGTTTAAAAACTTTAAAGCGACTGGAAATGGGGTAATGTCTTGACAAATCAGCATCAGAATCATGAAATTGGTGTTAAATGCTTTGTATGCATGTATGTGATGTAGTGAAATGGTTTTATTCAGAAATATTTTGTATTCTGGCTTAAATATGAAAGTGAAAGTAAGGTTGGGGCTAACGGACAGTGAGTAAATCCGTACATGTAAGAAAATCTGTTCACCGCGTTCGACGAACCAAATTTTTCTTATATAATACATGACCCCCTACTTTTTTTTCATTTTCTTCAAGCTGGATGCTATTTCTATTGATTAAAAGATTTTGAGAGGGCCCCATGGACAAAAAGTTGACATTTTTTTTGGCTGACCAAGGTCACTTTACATTGAGTTAAAGAACAACTCTATTTGGTGGTTTGTGACCTAAAGACATGCAAAATTCCTTCAAAATCATGTTTTCATTTTTTTGCATTTAAATGAATAGAAATGCACTCAAGATGGTATTTTAACCATTTTTATCTGTGTAAAATGTCTAAAAAAGTGAAAATTTAGATTTTTATCATGAAAAATCCAGAAAAGTTCAGATTTATTTTTTCTTAAATTGACATTTTTATGTGAATGTTGCCCTTATTTTAGTATCAGACATGGATAATTGTGATTAAATATGAAGAATAGACATATTATTAGGCATCTAAAGCAAAATTTGGGTTCAGAATACCATTTTAGCACAAACACAACCCCATTCCATGTCATTATTCATACCATTTGACAGGCGCTGACCAAATTTCTCCTTAAAGGCGCATATGCGGGTTTGTAATTGTTTCTGGATTTCATGCCCAATTTGTCTAGAATTGATTGTTTTGTGCTGCATATATATAGCAGCATTGAAAAAAGTGCAAAAAACACTTAAACAACCCAAAAAGGGTTGCCTTAAGGTAAATAACCACTAAATGCCTACGCGGACCAAATTCAGATACAGTCAAATAGTCCGTTTAAAAACTTTAAAGCGACTGGAAATGGGGGTATGTCTTGACAAATCAGCATCAGAATCATGAAATTGGTGTTAAATGCTTTGTATGCATGTATGTGATGTAGTGAAATGGTTTTATTCAGAAATATTTTGTATTCTGGCTTAAATATGAAAGTGAAAGTAAGGTTGGGGCTAACGGACAGTGAGTAAATCTGTACATGTAAGAAAATCTGTTCACCGCGTTCGACGAACCAAATTTTTCTTATATAATACATGACCCCCTACTTTTTTTTCATTTTCTTCAAGCTGGATGCTATTTCTATTGATTAAAAGATTTTGAGAGGGCCCCATGGACAAAAAGTTGACATTTTTTTTGGCTGACCAAGGTCACTTTACATTGAGTTAAAGAACAACTCTATTTGGTGGTTTGTGACCTAAAGACATGCAAAATTCCTTCAAAATCATGTTTTCATTTTTTTGCATTTAAATGAATAGAAATGCACTCAAGATGGTATTTTAACCATTTTTATCTGTGTAAAATGTCTAAAAAAGTGAAAATTTAGATTTTTATCATGAAAAATCCAGAAAAGTTCAGATTTATTTTTTCTTAAATTGACATTTTTATGTGAATGTTGCCCTTATTTTAGTATCAGACATGGATAATTGTGATTAAATATGAAGAATAGACATATTATTAGGCATCTAAAGCAAAATTTGGGTTCAGAATACCATTTTAGCACAAACACAACCCCATTCCATGTCATTATTCATACCATTTGACAGGCGCTGACCAAATTTCTCCTTAAAGGCGCATATGCGGGTTTGTAATTGTTTCTGGATTTCATGCCCAATTTGTCTAGAATTGATTGTTTTGTGCTGCATATATATAGCAGCATTGAAAAAAGTGCAAAAAACACTTAAACAACCCAAAAAGGGTTGCCTTAAGGTAAATAACCACTAAATGCCTACGCGGACCAAATTCAGATACAGTCAAATAGTCCGTTTAAAAACTTTAAAGCGACTGGAAATGGGGGTATGTCTTGACAAATCAGCATCAGAATCATGAAATTGGTGTTAAATGCTTTGTATGCATGTATGTGATGTAGTGAAATGGTTTTATTCAGAAATATTTTGTATTCTGGCTTAAATATGAAAGTGAAAGTAAGGTTGGGGCTAACGGACAGTGAGTAAATCCGTACATGTAAGAAAATCTGTTCACCGCGTTCGACGAACCAAATTTTTCTTATATAATACATGACCCCCTACTTTTTTTTCATTTTCTTCAAGCTGGATGCTATTTCTATTGATTAAAAGATTTTGAGAGGGCCCCATGGACAAAAAGTTGACATTTTTTTTGGCTGACCAAGGTCACTTTACATTGAGTTAAAGAACAACTCTATTTGGTGGTTTGTGACCTAAAGACATGCAAAATTCCTTCAAAATCATGTTTTCATTTTTTTGCATTTAAATGAATAGAAATGCACTCAAGATGGTATTTTAACCATTTTTATCTGTGTAAAATGTCTAAAAAAGTGAAAATTTAGATTTTTATCATGAAAAATCCAGAAAAGTTCAGATTTATTTTTTCTTAAATTGACATTTTTATGTGAATGTTGCCCTTATTTTAGTATCAGACATGGATAATTGTGATTAAATATGAAGAATAGACATATTATTAGGCATCTAAAGCAAAATTTGGGTTCAGAATACCATTTTAGCACAAACACAACCCCATTCCATGTCATTATTCATACCATTTGACAGGCGCTGACCAAATTTCTCCTTAAAGGCGCATATGCGGGTTTGTAATTGTTTCTGGATTTCATGCCCAATTTGTCTAGAATTGATTGTTTTGTGCTGCATATATATAGCAGCATTGAAAAAAGTGCAAAAAACACTTAAACAACCCAAAAAGGGTTGCCTAAAGACATGCAAAATTCCTTCAAAATCATGTTTTCATTTTTTTGCATTTAAATGAATAGAAATGCACTCAAGATGGTATTTTAACCATTTTTATCTGTGTAAAATGTCTAAAAAAGTGAAAATTTAGATTTTTATCATGAAAAATCCAGAAAAGTTCAGATTTATTTTTTCTTAAATTGACATTTTTATGTGAATGTTGCCCTTATTTTAGTATCAGACATGGATAATTGTGATTAAATATGAAGAATAGACATATTATTAGGCATCTAAAGCAAAATTTGGGTTCAGAATACCATTTTAGCACAAACACAACCCCATTCCATGTCATTATTCATACCATTTGACAGGCGCTGACCAAATTTCTCCTTAAAGGCGCATATGCGGGTTTGTAATTGTTTCTGGATTTCATGCCCAATTTGTCTAGAATTGATTGTTTTGTGCTGCATATATATAGCAGCATTGAAAAAAGTGCAAAAAACACTTAAACAACCCAAAAAGGGTTGCCTTAAGGTAAATAACCACTAAATGCCTACGCGGACCAAATTCAGATACAGTCAAATAGTCCGTTTAAAAACTTTAAAGCGACTGGAAATGGGGGTATGTCTTGACAAATCAGCATCAGAATCATGAAATTGGTGTTAAATGCTTTGTATGCATGTATGTGATGTAGTGAAATGGTTTTATTCAGAAATATTTTGTATTCTGGCTTAAATATGAAAGTGAAAGTAAGGTTGGGGCTAACGGACAGTGAGTAAATCCGTACATGTAAGAAAATCTGTTCACCGCGTTCGACGAACCAAATTTTTCTTATATAATACATGACCCCCTACTTTTTTTTCATTTTCTTCAAGCTGGATGCTATTTCTATTGATTAAAAGATTTTGAGAGGGCCCCATGGACAAAAAGTTGACATTTTTTTTGGCTGACCAAGGTCACTTTACATTGAGTTAAAGAACAACTCTATTTGGTGGTTTGTGACCTAAAGACATGCAAAATTCCTTCAAAATCATGTTTTCATTTTTTTGCATTTAAATGAATAGAAATGCACTCAAGATGGTATTTTAACCATTTTTATCTGTGTAAAATGTCTAAAAAAGTGAAAAATTAGATTTTTATCATGAAAAATCCAGAAAAGTTCAGATTTATTTTTTCTTAAATTGACATTTTTATGTGAATGTTGCCCTTATTTTAGTATCAGACATGGATAATTGTGATTAAATATGAAGAATAGACATATTATTAGGCATCTAAAGCAAAATTTGGGTTCAGAATACCATTTTAGCACAAACACAACCCCATTCCATGTCATTATTCATACCATTTGACAGGCGCTGACCAAATTTCTCCTTAAAGGCGCATATGCGGGTTTGTAATTGTTTCTGGATTTCATGCCCAATTTGTCTAGAATTGATTGTTTTGTGCTGCATATATATAGCAGCATTGAAAAAAGTGCAAAAAACACTTAAACAACCCAAAAAGGGTTGCCTAAAGACATGCAAAATTCCTTCAAAATCATGTTTTCATTTTTTTGCATTTAAATGAATAGAAATGCACTCAAGATGGTATTTTAACCATTTTTATCTGTGTAAAATGTCTAAAAAAGTGAAAATTTAGATTTTTATCATGAAAAATCCAGAAAAGTTCAGATTTATTTTTTCTTAAATTGACATTTTTATGTGAATGTTGCCCTTATTTTAGTATCAGACATGGATAATTGTGATTAAATATGAAGAATAGACATATTATTAGGCATCTAAAGCAAAATTTGGGTTCAGAATACCATTTTAGCACAAACACAACCCCATTCCATGTCATTATTCATACCATTTGACAGGCGCTGACCAAATTTCTCCTTAAAGGCGCATATGCGGGTTTGTAATTGTTTCTGGATTTCATGCCCAATTTGTCTAGAATTGATTGTTTTGTGCTGCATATATATAGCAGCATTGAAAAAAGTGCAAAAAACACTTAAACAACCCAAAAAGGGTTGCCTTAAGGTAAATAACCACTAAATGCCTACGCGGACCAAATTCAGATACAGTCAAATAGTCCGTTTAAAAACTTTAAAGCGACTGGAAATGGGGGTATGTCTTGACAAATCAGCATCAGAATCATGAAATTGGTGTTAAATGCTTTGTATGCATGTATGTGATGTAGTGAAATGGTTTTATTCAGAAATATTTTGTATTCTGGCTTAAATATGAAAGTGAAAGTAAGGTTGGGGCTAACGGACAGTGAGTAAATCCGTACATGTAAGAAAATCTGTTCACCGCGTTCGACGAACCAAATTTTTCTTATATAATACATGACCCCCTACTTTTTTTTCATTTTCTTCAAGCTGGATGCTATTTCTATTGATATAAAGATTTTGAGAGGGCCCCATGGACAAAAAGTTGACATTTTTTTTGGCTGACCAAGGTCACTTTACATTGAGTTAAAGAACAACTCTATTTGGTGGTTTGTGACCTAAAGACATGCAAAATTCCTTCAAAATCATGTTTTCATTTTTTTGCATTTAAATGAATAGAAATGCACTCAAGATGGTATTTTAACCATTTTTATCTGTGTAAAATGTCTAAAAAAGTGAAAAATTAGATTTTTATCATGAAAAATCCAGAAAAGTTCAGATTTATTTTTTCTTAAATTGACATTTTTATGTGAATGTTGCCCTTATTTTAGTATCAGACATGGATAATTGTGATTAAATATGAAGAATAGACATATTATTAGGCATCTAAAGCAAAATTTGGGTTCAGAATACCATTTTAGCACAAACACAACCCCATTCCATGTCATTATTCATACCATTTGACAGGCGCTGACCAAATTTCTCCTTAAAGGCGCATATGCGGGTTTGTAATTGTTTCTGGATTTCATGCCCAATTTGTCTAGAATTGATTGTTTTGTGCTGCATATATATAGCAGCATTGAAAAAAGTGCAAAAAACACTTAAACAACCCAAAAAGGGTTGCCTTAAGGTAAATAACCACTAAATGCCTACGCGGACCAAATTCAGATACAGTCAAATAGTCCGTTTAAAAACTTTAAAGCGACTGGAAATGGGGGTATGTCTTGACAAATCAGCATCAGAATCATGAAATTGGTGTTAAATGCTTTGTATGCATGTATGTGATGTAGTGAAATGGTTTTATTCAGAAATATTTTGTATTCTGGCTTAAATATGAAAGTGAAAGTAAGGTTGGGGCTAACGGACAGTGAGTAAATCCGTACATGTAAGAAAATCTGTTCACCGCGTTCGACGAACCAAATTTTTCTTATATAATACATGACCCCCTACTTTTTTTTCATTTTCTTCAAGCTGGATGCTATTTCTATTGATTAAAAGATTTTGAGAGGGCCCCATGGACAAAAAGTTGACATTTTTTTTGGCTGACCAAGGTCACTTTACATTGAGTTAAAGAACAACTCTATTTGGTGGTTTGTGACCTAAAGACATGCAAATTCCTTCAAAATCATGTTTTCATTTTTTTGCATTTAAATGAATAGAAATGCACTCAAGATGGTATTTTAACCATTTTTATCTGTGTAAAATGTCTAAAAAAGTGAAAATTTAGATTTTTATCATGAAAAATCCAGAAAAGTTCAGATTTATTTTTTCTTAAATTGACATTTTTATGTGAATGTTGCCCTTATTTTAGTATCAGACATGGATAATTGTGATTAAATATGAAGAATAGACATATTATTAGGCATCTAAAGCAAAATTTGGGTTCAGAATACCATTTTAGCACAAACACAACCCCATTCCATGTCATTATTCATACCATTTGACAGGCGCTGACCAAATTTCTCCTTAAAGGCGCATATGCGGGTTTGTAATTGTTTCTGGATTTCATGCCCAATTTGTCTAGAATTGATTGTTTTGTGCTGCATATATATAGCAGCATTGAAAAAAGTGCAAAAAACACTTAAACAACCCAAAAAGGGTTGCCTTAAGGTAAATAACCACTAAATGCCTACGCGGACCAAATTCAGATACAGTCAAATAGTCCGTTTAAAAACTTTAAAGCGACTGGAAATGGGGGTATGTCTTGACAAATCAGCATCAGAATCATGAAATTGGTGTTAAATGCTTTGTATGCATGTATGTGATGTAGTGAAATGGTTTTATTCAGAAATATTTTGTATTCTGGCTTAAATATGAAAGTGAAAGTAAGGTTGGGGCTAACGGACAGTGAGTAAATCCGTACATGTAAGAAAATCTGTTCACCGCGTTCGACGAACCAAATTTTTCTTATATAATACATGACCCCCTACTTTTTTTTCATTTTCTTCAAGCTGGATGCTATTTCTATTGATTAAAAGATTTTGAGAGGGCCCCATGGACAAAAAGTTGACATTTTTTTTGGCTGACCAAGGTCACTTTACATTGAGTTAAAGAACAACTGTATTTGGTGGTTTGTGACCTAAAGACATGCAAAATTCCTTCAAAATCATGTTTTCATTTTTTTGCATTTAAATGAATAGAAATGCACTCAAGATGGTATTTTAACCATTTTTATCTGTGTAAAATGTCTAAAAAAGTGAAATTTAGATTTTTATCATGAAAAATCCAGAAAAGTTCAGATTTATTTTTTCTTAAATTGACATTTTTATGTGAATGTTGCCCTTATTTTAGTATCAGACATGGATAATTGTGATTAAATATGAAGAATAGACATATTATTAGGCATCTAAAGCAAAATTTGGGTTCAGAATACCATTTTAGCACAAACACAACCCCATTCCATGTCATTATTCATACCATTTGACAGGCGCTGACCAAATTTCTCCTTAAAGGCGCATATGCGGGTTTGTAATTGTTTCTGGATTTCATGCCCAATTTGTCTAGAATTGATTGTTTTGTGCTGCATATATATAGCAGCATTGAAAAAAGTGCAAAAAACACTTAAACAACCCAAAAAGGGTTGCCTTAAAGACATGCAAAATTCCTTCAAAATCATGTTTTCATTTTTTTGCATTTAAATGAATAGAAATGCACTCAAGATGGTATTTTAACCATTTTTATCTGTGTAAAATGTCTAAAAAAGTGAAAATTTAGATTTTTATCATGAAAAATCCAGAAAAGTTCAGATTTATTTTTTCTTAAATTGACATTTTTATGTGAATGTTGCCCTTATTTTAGTATCAGACATGGATAATTGTGATTAAATATGAAGAATAGACATATTATTAGGCATCTAAAGCAAAATTTGGGTTCAGAATACCATTTTAGCACAAACACAACCCCATTCCATGTCATTATTCATACCATTTGACAGGCGCTGACCAAATTTCTCCTTAAAGGCGCATATGCGGGTTTGTAATTGTTTCTGGATTTCATGCCCAATTTGTCTAGAATTGATTGTTTTGTGCTGCATATATATAGCAGCATTGAAAAAAGTGCAAAAAACACTTAAACAACCCAAAAAGGGTTGCCTTAAGGTAAATAACCACTAAATGCCTACGCGGACCAAATTCAGATACAGTCAAATAGTCCGTTTAAAAACTTTAAAGCGACTGGAAATGGGGGTATGTCTTGACAAATCAGCATCAGAATCATGAAATTGGTGTTAAATGCTTTGTATGCATGTATGTGATGTAGTGAAATGGTTTTATTCAGAAATATTTTGTATTCTGGCTTAAATATGAAAGTGAAAGTAAGGTTGGGGCTAACGGACAGTGAGTAAATCCGTACATGTAAGAAAATCTGTTCACCGCGTTCGACGAACCAAATTTTTCTTATATAATACATGACCCCCTACTTTTTTTTCATTTTCTTCAAGCTGGATGCTATTTCTATTGATTAAAAGATTTTGAGAGGGCCCCATGGACAAAAAGTTGACATTTTTTTTGGCTGACCAAGGTCACTTTACATTGAGTTAAAGAACAACTCTATTTGGTGGTTTGTGACCTAAAGACATGCAAATTCCTTCAAAATCATGTTTTCATTTTTTTGCATTTAAATGAATAGAAATGCACTCAAGATGGTATTTTAACCATTTTTATCTGTGTAAAATGTCTAAAAAAGTGAAAATTTAGATTTTTATCATGAAAAATCCAGAAAAGTTCAGATTTATTTTTTCTTAAATTGACATTTTTATGTGAATGTTGCCCTTATTTTAGTATCAGACATGGATAATTGTGATTAAATATGAAGAATAGACATATTATTAGGCATCTAAAGCAAAATTTGGGTTCAGAATACCATTTTAGCACAAACACAACCCCATTCCATGTCATTATTCATACCATTTGACAGGCGCTGACCAAATTTCTCCTTAAAGGCGCATATGCGGGTTTGTAATTGTTTCTGGATTTCATGCCCAATTTGTCTAGAATTGATTGTTTTGTGCTGCATATATATAGCAGCATTGAAAAAAGTGCAAAAAACACTTAAACAACCCAAAAAGGGTTGCCTTAAGGTAAATAACCACTAAATGCCTACGCGGACCAAATTCAGATACAGTCAAATAGTCCGTTTAAAAACTTTAAAGCGACTGGAAATGGGGGTATGTCTTGACAAATCAGCATCAGAATCATGAAATTGGTGTTAAATGCTTTGTATGCATGTATGTGATGTAGTGAAATGGTTTTATTCAGAAATATTTTGTATTCTGGCTTAAATATGAAAGTGAAAGTAAGGTTGGGGCTAACGGACAGTGAGTAAATCCGTACATGTAAGAAAATCTGTTCACCGCGTTCGACGAACCAAATTTTTCTTATATAATACATGACCCCCTACTTTTTTTTCATTTTCTTCAAGCTGGATGCTATTTCTATTGATTAAAAGATTTTGAGAGGGCCCCATGGACAAAAAATTGACATTTTTTTTGGCTGACCAAGGTCACTTTACATTGAGTTAAAGAACAACTCTATTTGGTGGTTTGTGACCTAAAGACATGCAAAATTCCTTCAAAATCATGTTTTCATTTTTTTGCATTTAAATGAATAGAAATGCACTCAAGATGGTATTTTAACCATTTTTATCTGTGTAAAATGTCTAAAAAAGTGAAATTTAGATTTTTATCATGAAAAATCCAGAAAAGTTCAGATTTATTTTTTCTTAAATTGACATTTTTATGTGAATGTTGCCCTTATTTTAGTATCAGACATGGACAATTGTGATTAAATATGAAGAATAGACATATTATTAGGCATCTAAAGCAAAATTTGGGTTCAGAATACCATTTTAGCACAAACACAACCCCATTCCATGTCATTATTCATACCATTTGACAGGCGCTGACCAAATTTCTCCCTAAAGGCGCATATGCGGGTTTGTAATTGTTTCTGGATTTCATGCCCAATTTGTCTAGAATTGATTGTTTTGTGCTGCATATATATAGCAGCATTGAAAAAAGTGCAAAAAACACTTAAACAACCCAAAAAGGGTTGCCTTAAGGTAAATAACCACTAAATGCCTACGCGGACCAAATTCAGATACAGTCAAATAGTCCGTTTAAAAACTTTAAAGCGACTGGAAATGGGGGTATGTCTTGACAAATCAGCATCAGAATCATGAAATTGGTGTTAAATGCTTTGTATGCATGTATGTGATGTAGTGAAATGGTTTTATTCAGAAATATTTTGTATTCTGGCTTAAATATGAAAGTGAAAGTAAGGTTGGGGCTAACGGACAGTGAGTAAATCCGTACATGTAAGAAAATCTCTTCACCGCGTTCGACGAACCAAATTTTTCTTATATAATACATGACCCCCTCCTTTTTTTTCATTTTCTTCAAGCTGGATGCTATTTCTATTGATTAAAAGATTTTGAGAGGGCCCCATGGACAAAAAGTTGACATTTTTTTTGGCTGACCAAGGTCACTTTACATTGAGTTAAAGAACAACTCTATTTGGTGGTTTGTGACCTTAACGGGAGAAAACTCATTAAAAAATGTACTAACATAATTTTCCTTTTTATTGACAAATAGGAAAGAAATAATTATGAAAATGCAATAATGTACTTTTGGCTTGGTGATTGACATCCGGCATTATTTTGACACTGTGTGCAGCCATGCGTAACCAATTACAGTGATACAACCTGTGTCATGTTTCCGCCCAGCTCGGGCTCAGTACCTTTAGCTGGTTTCATCCAGATCGGTCTTTGACTGTGCCGTTTGCTAGGAATCGATGTTCTAAGACCACAATCATCGTATGTTGGCCGCTGAACCTCCATGTTAAGGCACCGGAGCTTTTTTTAGTTGGAAGCGAAGGCACAATCATCGAGAACACATATTCGAGATATTCGCAGCATAAAATACCAATAGAAAATTTTGTTTATGTTGTTTTTTCAATATGTAAACCAACAGCGTGCAGTTTAAAGTAAATATTGATCACACAGGTCGACGCGATCGAGCTGCACGCGCAAAACATACAAATTCAAAAAAGTTCTCTGGGCGGGGTATTCCCAATGAAAAAAATCGTTTTCTTTAATTAGGTCAAGCTTATGAACTGAACAAACCATGTAGCCTATCAATGTTAGCAAAAAATGTATTTTGACAAAGTTTGATTATTTGCAATAGTGGTGCGTTTTTAAAGCGGTTGAGTGTATAACGCA